>BQNB010015520.1:0-10448 GCA_026074375.1 Tanacetum coccineum
TGAGGCAATAAACACACACAGGCAGATAAACAAATGATAAAGAAGCGGTCTAGCACAAATGTAAGGAAAACGTATTAGCCAGTTTAATCTAATAGAACGTAGGAATTGTTTACGTGGCAATGATTGTATTACTTCGTTGGTGTTATATCGTTTCCTAAGCTTAGGTTAGTCTTCTCCCTAAAATTTATCAAGTTAATCATGTCACAATTAACCTAATGCCTCATAAAGCATACACCGTTGATTATAATCTATCTAGGAGACAATACTAGTGATATATCAAAACCTAGCTCATCGAGGCTTTACCCACTTATGCCCAATCATTATATATATGTTGGTAGTCCGTGGTCCAAGCACTTACCTAAGGAAACAGAACGTTATGTGTAATCCTAAGTCACCTCTTAGTCTACCAATTCACTTAACCAAAGGAAGATACGGGGCTTAAATCTGCAGTCCTATTATTCCAGAGTCACATATATAAGGTGTATGTAGTTCTATCCCAGACTCTAGTCTACTTGGTCCGTATAACAAGATCCAGTTGAATGATAGATTAAATACATAATCAAACATAAACAAGTATGAAGTGATAAACATAATCAACATGCAACGAAAAGGTAAACAATCAGTATAAACAAACCAAACATTAAATTATCATAAACATGGTTAATACCTACAGGTATTAGGGCATAGTCATTGTAACAAAATACAGTATCATAGATGAACGATTAAAGTAACGAGAACAATATGATAACCGAATGTATAGCATAGTATTAATATTACAAAAGCTTTCCTATTGATATGAGGCACCTGCTGACCTTCTTGGCTTCTTAAAATCATCTTTAAATCAAACTTGGTGGTTTAAAGCATGCTAAAAATTGAATGTAGGGTTTTCTATTTATAAGCTCTGGAAACAGGTCGATACACCGTATTAGAATGGTTCGATGCGATGTATTGGGTAACTTTGAATGAGCTCCACGATTATAATATTATGGAATATTCGTCATCTGCTTTCCTATACGGCGTATTAGGTCTTTTAAATACGGCGTATTGGCTTGAAATCGTGTTTGCTCTGAATGTTGACCAAAATATCATATACGGCGTATCTGCTGAGATAGATATCGCATATTCTTCAAAGTCAGGCAATGGTCTTGAGTTCATCTAAGTCTTGGTATACGGCATATCTATCAAGAATGATATGGCGTATTGGTTGTCAGAATCAGTAGACTTTCTTGAATTCTTCGTTTATGCTCCAAAACACGTTCTTTTCGTCATATTTTGCCAATTGCTCGATAATAACTGAGATTAACACAAATAAGCAATTAAGTATCAAATCTTATATAAAATAATGTAAAACGAGCAGTATAGTTGGTATAAATGAGGCAAATATTATGACCTTATTTGATGTCATCAATACCATCGGTAACAGTATTCATACTACCTTACCTTTATATGGTTGATCACCTTTTAAGTATTTTAATGCATGTAATGTACTCTTAGGGGCCTTGTGATAGTCTTCATACTACCTTACCTTTATATGGTTGATCACCTTTTAAGTGTTTTAATGCATGTAATGTACTCTTAGGGGCCTTGTGATAGTCTTCATACTACCTTACTTGTGCATTGTCTTAACGAAATATTACATAGACGGCGGGTTTGTGTAATTCGTTCATGAATTGGGAAATACTTACACATCGCATCACAAGGGTGATGGGCAATAGAATTAGGAGAAGCAAACTAAGGATTAATGCATGATTAAGTAAACACATTTATTTACCTATATGATTTTCCATATTAGTTTCAATTTAATTTATTTTAATTAGTTTAAAACCAAACCCCCTTTAAAACTGAGATTTTACATGCTTTCATAAAAAATATAAAAACACTAAAATAATATTCTTTCAAACCCTAAACCTTAGTTCCGTTTAGTTCAAACCTTCACACGCTATTCCTGTGGAGAACGATAACAACCCCCGAGTCTTGCTATACTACACTGCAATGATTAAGTACTCTGCCTAGGGGATTGTAAAACTTATTGTGAGTTTGCAAAACCTACATCAAGTTTTTGGCGCCGTTGGTGGGGAATAGTATAAGTTTCAAATTTTATTTAGCTTAGGTCTACAAGCTTGATTCCTATTAAGTGAGAATTTTAATTTCTGTCAATTAGCTTTCTTGTAGTCTATCTTTTCTTTGTGTATTTATTCGTAGTTTTATAATTAAGTTTCCACAATGGATAACAACGACCCACTATTACCATTTAATCCATCGATTTCATTCATCACAGAAAAAGTTTATAAGCTTAATTTGTTCTTTGAATCATTAAACTTAGTTCCTTGAATCATTAAACTTAGTTCCCCTGTCATCTAATACACAGTTTGTTTTCACAAAAAAGAATGATGGAGACATAATGTTTGTTGATTAATTAAAAAGTATGATAATTCTAGCGAAGAGGAGTTAGGAGTGGACGAAAATGTAGCAACAGGAGAGGAATTAGGAGTAGAGTACTTTAATAAATTTCCAACTAAGAGCGAATTAACATATCATAAGTACTTAATGTGTGCCCCAATTCCATCCATGTTCTTGAGAAACCCCATTATTATAGGAGGGAGTCCTTCGAACCTTAAAATACCATGCAAGATAGGACATGTACATATGGGAAAATCCTACATAGACCTTGATTCCCCTATAAATATCATGACCCGTATGCAAAACAATTAGATCATAAGGAAATAACTTGAACCTAGGGAAGATCCTGAGGATATTAAAGAAATAAGTAACTTCACAAGAAGAATTAGAGGAATGCATATCTTTGCAGGAAACTTCACTTATGTTTTAGATTTCTTTATTATTGAGGATATTATTTCAATTATAGACCCCAGTTTATCACAAGTGATACTAGGAAAGCCTTTTGTTAAATATCCAACATGAATCATGATTTATCATTAGGAATAGTAAAGTTCACAAATGGAGCCGATGATATTGCTTATAAGATGCCCCATAAGATAGAGCAATTTAATTCACTATCGGATTTGGAAAAAGAGAATACAAAATCAGTCTACTTTAGGAATAAAGAGGAGAAGAGAAGAGGAGTAGACTACGTGATGAATGAAATATTAGGGTTTTATAAACAATGTTTATAGGTTGGGCCCGAATACTTATATGGACTAGAAGAAGGTAAAGTAAGTGAAGAATGAGGAGTCACGTAAGGAGTGTCACTCTGAGTCTAGCTACAAGACTCACTAAATAAACAAAAGCGCTTATTGGGAGGCAACCTAATCTTTTATTTTTCCGCATATTAGGAGTGTCGTGTGTTTTAATTCTTCATCATTTTTTTTATATGTTTGATTAATGTGATCATGCTTTATTTTGTCTTTAACTTCGTCTTAATTTCAATCAAAGGTATTTTACATCAATGAATTGTAGAGGAAAATGTCTGGTTTCTAAGAATCAATTCAAACATATAAAATGAATAGTTTAGATTAATTTGGGCCTAATGGCTTAGTAAATCCAGGATTTTACCATAAAGGACACACATGTTGTGTGTAGTCTGGAAAAACCATGTCTTACCACAGAGATTTTAGAGGAGGAAAAACCTTTATCACTTCATTCTATGTTAGGACAATCCTACAAAGGTTTCTCACGATTAAGAGTTTGGAATCCAAGGGTGATTTGATAAAATTAGTGGATTCTTTAAACATAATTCAAGGATTAGATTGATAATCTCCTTCAAAGGTAAGTAATTGAATTAGTTTTAATTCATGATTATGATAGAATTTGGAGGTTTATGCAAATCTGAGGTTCATTAGAACCCTAAGCTGAAATGTGAGGAAAAACATGGGGGTATAAAAATCAAGTTATGTTAGAAATTATACTAATAATCCAAAGTTGTTATGTTTATTGGAATCATTGTGGAAGAGTTAGGAAGATTAAAGGGTATGTTCCAGTATTGTGGTTGAGTTTGGGTCATATTTGATAAAATAGTTTTGTTGTCTAGATTGTCACGAGCCAAGAGGTCATTAAATATTGTTTGAGAACACAACCTTAAAAATATGTTAGTACATGTTTTATTTATACCTTCGTATGGATAGAAAAACGTAAAAAATCCGACATATACGAATGCGAAAACACTAGAATTTTTTGACAGCTAACAAAACGGTTATTCGAATGCTTGCTGTCTAGATTTTTAAAGTCAAGTATTTGACCCATTTTCGAGTATGGAGCCGGCCAATACTTAATTAGACAACTTTTATTATGGTAGATTATTATTTTTCCTTCAACTTAGGTTTTTTGTTCAAACCGTAAGTCTTAAAAAACGAGCAAGATCGCCGACCAAAGTCGGACTAAATCTGGGAATTTTATTAAGAAAAAGTGGAGTTGTATTTGATATTAAAAATTCGTTTTCGGGCATTTTTTTTAGATCCGTTAGACTAAAAAATCCTTAGCGAATATTGTAGTAACACTTATATATTTTCTATATACGTTAAAAATTTCTAAACTATTATTAGGCGAAAAGAATTCAAATGAAAGAATTAGACTTATGTTTACTTAAGGTGGTGTTTGGCTAGAGCTTACAATTACATCTAAATAAGCAAATTTGGCTTAAGGCCCTGAAGAATAATGCACCTAAACATTACTAATTAAATTGATATACGATTGGTGTAGATTGGGAAAGGCATATTATAGGATTTTGGGTCGTTTAGGACAATTTAGACAAGAAACTTGGTAAAAATTGTTTTGAATCATTGAAAACGCATTTACAACACACAATCTTGCTTATATACGCAACATGAAGGATCTTACCGAGCAAATCTCAGGGGAGTTTGTCGTTCTGAATTCTTTTAACTTCCTGTTTTTAATGTTGTATTTATACAACGAGGTCGTTGTATATCTCGAGTGGAGGAGGAGAATTAGAACACTTGTTTGTCCTTATTTTTACAATAATATGCCTAATTTATACTCAAAAATAAAAAATAGCATATTTTTGTGAAATTATTAGTTACATGACCCGCACACATAACCCTAACTTTCATATTGTGAGAAATTAGCCTTATCCGTTTCCTAATTTTTACCCCAAATTCCACAAAAATATAAGTGTGCCGTTGACTGTAGTAAACTTTAGAACTTGGCTTGGTATACTACTCGAGCCGCAATAATAAGCATTATTTTAAATAGATTGGGTGACCTTTCTAAACTGATAAATTTCTAGGATTACACCAAAAAGCCTATACATATTGTGATATTAACTAACCACATCGGTTAGTTAACCCCCATATAAACCCTTTTGTTTACTCTCGTCTTTAGAGTAAGATACCCCTAGAAAAACCTGTTGAGCCATTCCTTTCGTTTCTTACACCACCAAATATTTGTTTCGTTACACCTTTACACCTTAGCATACCCTGTAGATTTAAGTCAACATTCAGTTGCTAGTTTCTTTTGTGTAAAGTATTGTATTTCCTGTGTTCGTGTGCGTATTTTCTATCTATTGTTAAGTCGGGAAATTGAACAATGCAATGGGAATGTGAAAGTAGTGTATTTTTATTTTTCGTGTGTTTACTACTTTCACTAGTATGATCAGAAATAGAATCTAGATTTATCATGTTCGTGAAGTGGTGAAATTTTACACCCAATTTTGTTTTTACTAGTAGTTTAAAAAAACAAAAAACAAAAAAATACAAAAAAAGAGAAAAAAGTAAAGTTTGTGAGATAATCGGTTCATCTAAATTTAACCGATTCTATTATTTGTGATGATCGATTATTCATTGGTACGTGTTATAAACCAATGATGTAAAGTTTTGTTGTATATTATTTCTAGTTGGTCGCAATATAAACCAGCTATGTACTTTTTGTATCAAGTGGTAGATATCGCCACTATTGCTGTAAAGTATGTATATTATGGATGATTGAGAGTTGGCCGTTATGTGAATGCAAGCTAAGATTGTTTTTGTGAAGAATCATGTATGGATGATCAAGACATCTATGAGTCTAATTCGTTTCAACCCAAAGCGTGAGTTAGTATATGATTTTGTGTATTTTTCATGGGCATGGTCGGGAAAGTAGCTAGCAACATTATTCTTTATTTGTTTGGACTTAATCTATTTGTTTTGTTTTTTATTTAACATCAATTATATATCCCCTATGCCTAATCCCTAACATTTGGTTTGCTCGAATGAGGGAGTGAGAAATCACATGTGTCTCATTCATGGATTTGAATGTGTATATGTGGTTTTGTCGCCCTTGTTGGTGTGTTACTGTTGGTAAAGGATTATTAAATTCCATACCCTATATTGTTCTTCATCCTAACCTTTGGTTTTACTCGAATGAGAGAGTAAGAAATCATGTATGTCTATTCCATGGATTTGGATGTGTATATATGATTTTGTCACCCTTGTTGGTTTACTACTATTGGTGAAGATTACTAGTCCTATTCTTTAGCTTATTCGAGTTAAGGAGTGAGCAATCACAAGTGTCGTGGTCAAGGATTTGGGCGTGCATTTGTGGTTTTGTCGCCTTTTCTGAAATATTGGTATTGATAGAGATCAGAAAGAATAATCAACCCTTAAACATTAACCCAATTTACCTTTTTAGACTTGTTACTCCTTAGCTTTAGTGGTGGAGATGTGTATCATTTCCAAGCTTATGATAGAATACTCGTCATGATCGAGCAATTAAGCAAATTACTAAAATGTTACCACATAGATTAGTAGAGTGATTTGAGTGATTTCATCTTCCTATTTCGTGAGGTGTTTGGTTATGTGGTAGTAATTAAACGAAAAAGTTGCTTTAAGGAAAAATCCTAAACCTTGGTTCGGGATACATTTTCATAAGTTTTCTAAAGTCTACTTGAGGACAAGTAGGATTCAAGTGGGGGGATATTTGATGACATCAAATAACGTCTATTTTATAACATCATTTATCCTAGATATATTGCTCGTTTTATATCATTTATGCGTGAATTGATACTTAATTGCTTATATTTATGATTTGCAGTAATTATCGAGCAAAGAGTGAAAGTTAATCAAAAGGCACGCATTTTGGAGCTTAAACAAAGAAATCATAAATACTATTGTTCTGACGACCAATACGCCGTATCCATCAAGGAAGATACGACGTATCTGTGCCCTAAACTTCACACAGCATCCACGAATAGAAGATCTATACGCCGTATCCAGAAGAAAGCCATACGCCGTATTCAAGTACAAGTCATGAAATATTCTGGAATATAATAATCATGGAGCCCTCGCCAAAAGACCCTAATACGCCATATTGAACCATTTCAATGTGACGTATCGACTAAATTCCAGACTCTATAAATACTGAACCCTAATACGAACTTTTATGATGCATAGAGGGTTTTAACCACCAAGTTCGATATTCAAAAGAGAAGAGAGGCCAAGAAGGTCTTGCAAAGTACTTCAATCCATAAGAAAACCCTTTTTAATTTCTATACTCTAAATACGCGTTTGGTTTTTGGTATCGTTCATTATTGTTTGGTTTACCTTAATCGTTTATCTATGACATTTGTATAGTTACAATGGCTATTGGCTAATACCTTTAGGTATTAGCCATGTTTATGATAATTTAATGTCTGGTTTGTTTATTTAAGATTGTATGTTTATTCGTTGTGAGTTGTCTTATGTTTATCAATTTATACTCGTTTACGTGCTTAAGTATACGACCTATCATTCAACTGGATCTAGGAATACAAATAGAGCGTTAACTAGAGTCCAGATAGCTCTCCATATCTGCAATTTATATATCTAGAGTAATAGGATCAAAAATATTGACCTGTCTTTCCCCTTGGTTTAGTGAATAGTTAGACTAGCAGGTGACCTAGGATTAACAAATAACGTTCTGATTTCTTGGGTAAAGATGTGGACAATGGACTACTAGTATATAAAGAGTCGTTAAGCAGTAAGTTAGTAAAATCTTGTTGAGCTAGGATTCGATAAGATCACCATTATTGTCTCCTAAGATATATTATAATCAATTACGAATGCTTTATGGGGATTTGGTTAATTGTGACATAATTTCCAAGTCTAGGGTTTAGGAAGAAGTGACGCCTAAACCTAGGAATGATATGTCACCAACATGATAAGACAATCATTGCACTTATAAACAAAACCTGTATTTTATTGGATTAAATATGGTTAATATGTTTTCTTTACATTAGGCCCGACCGCTTCTTTATCTTTTGTCTATCAGCTTGTGTGTGTTAATTTCCTTTATCATCATCTTAGTTTAGGTAAACCGAAACTCGTGCCAGTCTCTCAGGCTGAAAACCCCCCTTTTGCATTAGTTTAGGTTTAACTTAGATTTAACATAGAATAAATTAGGACTAAATTAGATAACTAAAATACTGGTAGACTTAGGTGTTAACACTCGCTCTTAGTGATCGACACCCTACTTACCAACGAACCTACAACGGATCGGGTTCACTGCCCGTTAGTGTTTGTTTTTAGGTAAAGTCGACAAAATATAAATAATAAAACTTGAATAATAAATTACCTACGCACAAGGACCACGTCAATTGTTTACACTCCACTAAAATGTTACACCCAAATCGCCTTAGCCCCCATTATATGTACTCATTTTTAGTACATTATTGCTATCACAATTGTTAAACCCTAGTTAATTGTTTGCTTGATTACATAGTTGCTAAGTCAAGTCATTTGTTAGTGTACACAGTTTTGGGACGATTGAGAATCATGATAGTTTTTTATTTTATGGAGAAATGGGAAAGAAAGTCAAATTATTACCTCCATACATGCTTAATATACTCCATGTTTGTTGATCTTTCTAATTCGGGTCATTAGTTAGTTTATTATTGAGTTATTCATCACCTCGGTACTTCCAAACACCACAGTTGCCTTTCAACTTCCAAACATCTCCACCACTTCTTGAGATAAATGATAACGATACAATCTTGAGGACTAAATTATTATTAATGCTTGTGATATTTTAATTTTCAAGTAATGTTTTTTATTAAGCTGTAATGTTTTATTTTACATTATTGAATGAATGTTTAATTTTTATATATTGTGTTAGTTCAATTATGTAAATTTTATATAATAAAAAATTAAATTACAAAGGAAGAGAAAGAAAGTGTTGCGAAGTGGGAAACTTGAGGAAAAGAGTTGATGTGAGAGAAATTGCAGAGTTGACGCTACTATGACGAGTGAAATAACGGAACCACACCCTCACCTTTAAATCATTAGATGCAGTCGGTGTTATAATAAGAAGTGTTGTCACCTCGGCTTCTTCTTTCATAACTCACATAACCTATAACTTAACCCAAATGCAGTTTCCTTCATCATTCAAGTTATAATTCAAGTTATAAGACACCCTCGACATATAATTTTTGAAATATAACACAAATAAAACCTAACATAACAATATAAAAAAAAAGCCCGATGGCTTGACTGATGAATTTAGCGCCAAGCCCTATAACTTAGGGTATGGTATGGTACCGTGCCATAGGACGACGTCATAAAACTATAACGCACCCTAGGTCTACCAGTACCGTGTCTTGTTACAAGGAAATGTGAAACAATCAAATAACCTATTTTATGTTCACTGGTGTCCAGTTTATATATGACGGATTTCTATTTTTAATTAATTTATTGTTTGTTTATTTATTTATACTTTTTGGGTAACTTGAGCTAAGGTGGCAATTTCTGACCCGACACGAAACCCGACTTGAAACCGACACAAAAATTAACAGGTTCGGGTTGAGTCTAATAGATTTTGGGTCGGGTTTGGGTTGACTCATTTGACCCATTTATTAAATAGGTCAGGTTCGGGTTGGGAATAAATTAAGTGAGTCGACCCGTGTAGGATCCCAATATTTCACACAATATAAACTAGAGAGAGAAAGTTAGAGAGAGAGAGAGATGGATGGAGAGAATATGTAAAACACACTAAAGTGTGTGTGTAAAATGATTTCTTCCAACACCCTCTCTATGTGTGGAGAGGGTTTAAATATGTCTTACAAAATGCCTGTGAAACGGGCTATGGTGTGGGCTTACAGTGGGTAAAGACCCGGCCCAACACCATAAATCATACTATTACTAACAAAACTACGAGCTATGCTAAACATGAAAATACATGGGGTGAGCGAGTCTTTTTCTTAAACCTAACAATCTCCCCCTAAGGGAGGTCACCCCAGAAATTACAATTTGAATTATAGCATTCTATGAGTTGATTATTGACTCTGGCTCGTAGTCTTTGATTCTTCAAGTACTATCTTTGTACGGCAAGTAGTGATCTTTGAGCATAGTTCCTTTGACTTGTATGATCTTTGAGCTTTCTTTGAGATCATCAGCCACAATATATCTCTTAATCATCCTTGTTGTGAAGTATTGCCTCCATGTGATGTTGTGACCTTCGGACCGGCATGCTCACACCTTTCTGGAACATGATAGCAAGCATCAGAGTTACGGAAGCTGTGTTGTAGG
>BQNB010015520.1:18782-29759 GCA_026074375.1 Tanacetum coccineum
CTATGCCCATTCCAATCTTGTCTAATTTTGCTAACTCCCCCTTCTCAACCTGTATCTTGTTCGTTCTGGAAACACGTCTTCTTATTCCATCTTTTCTCGAATCTCCTTTAACGGAAGAAATAGAAGCTCAAGAAGGAATACCAAAACCTAGTTCACTCGCTGAGTCTCTTTGCATCCATGGCTGAATGGTTAAAGCGCCCAACCGGGCAAATTCGTAGGTTCGATTCCTGCTGGATGCACTTTTGACGTTCAGTTCAATCGCTGCTCACGGAATTGATACATATAGCTCGCCCTTATAGCTTATGGGGCACTTCACTCGCTCAACACTCGTTCAAAACATCCACTCTTTCTTCACTCGCTAGGGAAAGATAAAGGATAGATGACTGAAAATCCCGCTTAGAGATCGCAAAACTATAGTCAGAGTAGGAGTTCCCATCCGTCGAGGCCTCATTTTACCTGCCCGGAACTGATTGGTTGCTTGTTGTGACAGCCAAGGTCTGAACATTGTCCCACTTCCCTCATCGGGTTCCTCTCTGTTCATCATGGGGTTGTTGGGATAAAGGTGGGTTTGAGACGCGCGGGTACTCTTGATGCGAAAGGATATGGATCTAGAAGCCGAGATCAAAGCGTTAGTTCAAGATAAGAGCCCTTACGAACCAAGGCTTCTAAAGTTGCCGGAGGGTCCATCATCAAGAATGGCCTAAGATGGTCAGAAGCATTCCTAACAATGCTAGCCACAGCGGAATACTCCGGCAAAACGGGTCGCCATTTCGCGGAATCGAACGCCCTAAGAGGAAGATTTCATTTGCTTTCTGTTTCGTAGAACGAAGTTGATCCATGGTCATCGGGATGTCTATGTTGAAAGAGAACCTAACCTGAAGAGTCATTGGTTTTCCAGGTCGGAAAATGAAGTAAACAACTCAGGTGGACAAGAGGCGAACCACTCAGCTGATGAGTCAGCTATACTTTTAAAAAAATAGCCTAATGAGGAGACGATCGTAACTTCTGAGCTCAAAGATGGAAAGCAGATTCTTTTTTTCAGGTTTTGCATAGCTTCCCAAGCGCCCGGCTTTCTTTTTGGGTTCCGAAAGGCAGAGTAGCTTCAGCATCGAGTAGGGTATGGGATAGAGTTCGAGTGAGGCATCAACCATAGATTGCGGAACTTTCGAGATGCTTCCTTGCGAAAGCCAACGGAGTCTGTACTGTAACTCAACCTTCTCATCCATGGAAGGATTCCTTATTCGATGATAAATGTCAATCGAGGGCACCCTCATTTCCAGAGAGAGAATCAGGCTGCACAGAAGGGGGAAAGCCCTCCTACTGAGCAAGATCATTAATTAATATTAATAAGGAAGCACTTAACTTAGGGCAGCCAGTCTCACTTCACACAGCACAGCGCCTTGCTATTTGCATTCATCCTTGTAACTTACCGAAGCGAGGATCTCATGCTATCATTGAACGGCTACCGAACCGCCATACTCAGGTAACCGGTCTAGGTTCCAAGTACATCAACACCCCATAGCTACTTAGGGCCGCAACGCAATAAGGCTTTTCGCTCTAGTTGGGCAATGCAAGGAGGCCTCTTTCGCCATTCTTTCTAAATGATAAACTATTATTAGTTCAGTTCGGTAGAACATCGATGAGAGGATAATTTTTTCACAGAAGCATATGATTGCCCCTCAATCGCCAGGTGGCTTGCTCCAGGTGCATGAGTAGCTTTGCTGGCTCTTATACGAAAGGTACCGGCCTCTTTCAGTGGTTCTTGCTTGCTCTTTAAAGCTGATCTGGTGCTGTCTCGTTCCTTCAGTTTGTTCTGATTCCGATGAAGGATACTATATTCCGCCTACACAACTACCTTGCTTGGTGGTTCAAAATGGAAGTCTAGGTATCTGCTTAAGTGGTCTGCTCGTACCGTTCCAAAAAGAGCTGCGCTGACAGGCGTATTTGAAAATGTGTTTCCGGGCTCACATATCTAAATTTCAGCGAGATAGGGTGCGGATAGGTGGAATGGAAATTCTACTCCAATCCCTTTAATGGATCCCCGAAGGAGACGGGTGCAAATGGAATTTCGATCAAAGGTGCTATGACCACTGAGCATGCCAACAAGGCAAACTCAGAAAATCGTCTCCTGTCCCAGGTCACTGAAAGGGAGATACTCGCAGCCGAGCTCTCGTGCCACTCCCGCTGCCAACTTCGTGATAGAACGACCATGCGAAGGGATACGGATAGGCTGCCCTCCCACACTTAAGGCATTGTGTTACACCTTAAATGTCTGGATTTAGCGTTATTGTCAAGCATCTCATTCACTACTAAAAGAAAGGTATGGATATTCTGCTCGAAAGCTTGACGAAGAAGCGTAAGCAAAAAGCATATTTTAGGAAAGAGGTCCAGTCAGCTGGTTACAGCTAATGAATGAAAAAACGTGTGTGCCGATTTATATTTCCCGTCTTAAGCCCCACCTCGGTAGCTCAGCGGTAGAGCGGCCTCTTGTGTATAGTTCAACAGGTAGTCGGACGTGGGTTCAAATCCCGCTCGAGGGAAAAACAGAGAGAGCAGCGAAGGGGCCTTTCCTCGCTTCTGTCTTTTTTTTGATAGATCAGTTCAGTCTGTAAACAAGCAGGTGATTTTTCGCCGGGAAACTGTAAACTTTCGAAAGCAAGCTCACCCACTCTCCCCCAGTGGTGAAACTCTAGGATCTGATTTGAATTCCATATTAAAGAAAAGTAGACATCTGCGGCCTAAAACTACACGAGTGGATAGATTTACGGCTACTACTTCCCGATCTTTGTGAACGTTCGCTTCAATAGGATATCTCGTTTTACTAGCTCGACTATAGAGAGAGGAACTAATGGTAACGAGCCAGACCAGATGATCTTCAAAGACATCCTTCACCGATCGATTAGATGAGAGAGGTCATTCAGTGTAAGACCTGAGGTAGACGAACGGTTCACTGTCAGTGGTTCCATACGTCAATCCCATCCTGAAGGAGCTAATGAAAGCCTGAATTCAATATGAAAGTGGGCTCTTCTTCTTCGATTCAAGCAAGTCGACCATTGAATCTATTAAACTGGGCCGCTTCTTCCCCCTCCGCAGGAAGACTTCCTTCTTTCCCTTGCCTGGCTGGTTATCTCAAACCGGCATTCGAACCCACAAAGCCTAGCCGCGCCGCCATTGTGCTATTAGCCCTACGCCTAGAAAGCCTCAGTTACAGACTGAACTTACCTATAGGAGGAGGTTTGATTCCATTGCCATTTACTGTTCCATGCGATCTTTACACCGACACCCCCATCTATGCAAGCCTAGTAAAAGGAGAATCAGCTGAAAGAAGAGAGAGCCCCCTTCCCGTTGTTGTCTCTAACTAAACCACCACCAGTACACTCTTCCACTACAGATGCTGAAAACCCGATTCCTTCCCAGGCTTTTCTCTTATCCCTGACTTGCTAGTACTCAATCTAGAGATGAAAGAAGTAAGAGCCCCCTCTTGCCGCAAAATAGTAAATTAGGTTCGGTTGGAAAAATAGCTATAAATGACCACTATGAACGAAGGATGCAAGTCCTCTCAACAAACTCCATATCTGCAGAAAAAATGCCACTATTCTAAATTCAATATAGTAGATGGGAAATGAAAACTATTAGCCCCACACGCAGTTTGTAAATAAGTGATTGTCTGATAATGAGCAAGGAATATCCGTCTTTCTGCTAAAGAGGATGTATTGAACTCATAATTCATTAGATACTTTTTATGAATGTCAACTAAGTATCATAAGTAAATTGCTCCCGGTTGTTTAATCATTTGATAACCAGAGTCATTCTTTGATAAATGATCACTATGAGTCAGACTCAATAAAATTTGATCAATCCTTTTTTCTGTCGTTAAGGTGGAGAACTGAACCAAGATCTCTCTTTTTTCATCATCAATTGAATCACTGTTTGCAACCCAGGATTCTATTTTATCATCAATCCAGTCCCCATTCACGTTTTTTCTTTTTCTTATCAATGAATAGATCTCATTACTTGTATGACTTAGATGTCTCGTATTTCTCGAAAAAGTGATTCGATTGATGGGATTTGGTATGATACTTATGAGATCGATGATATCGATGAGATTGATATTCAAATATTTTTCTTAGAGCGTACTGATTTGACCCCGGGACCACCACCCAACTGCATAAGAAATATCCGGTCTCGTAAATATGAGATACTGAAGAGAACCTACAAGACTCCGATATAAAGTCGGATTAGATACTGGATCACCATCAACACCCAGTTTAGACTCAGTATCAACAGGAGTCAGACTAGGATTACAAGAAACCATATGTGCTTTCTCCAAAATCTCAATAGCATACTTCTTCTGAGATAAAAATAAACCTGAAGAATCGCGCGTGACAAAGATACCCAGAAAATAATTAAGAGGACCCAAATCTGTCATAGCAAATTCCTGATGCAAAGAGCTAATAATCCGCTGCAATAAACCATCAGAAGACGCAGTGAGAACAATATCATCCACATATAATAACAAATAAGCGGTATCAATCCCCTGTCTGTAGATAAATAGAGATGAGTCACAACGACTATGAGAAAAACCAACTCGAGTAATATAAGATGAAAACAGCTAAAACCAAGCTCGGGGGGCCTGTTTAAGCCCATAGAGAGACCGCTGTAACAAACACACATAATCAGGATGAACAGAATCCCAAAATCAAGGAGGCTGATGCATATAAACAGTCTCAGAAAGATCACCATGTAAGAAAGCATTCTTGACATCAAGTTGATGAATCGGCCAATGTCGAGAAACAACTAGACTAAGAACAATCCGAATAGTACCCAGTTTAACAACCGAACTAAAAGTCTCATCAACATCAATCCCCTCTAATTGTGTACTACCATTCGCTACAAGACGTGCTTTGTAGCGACTAAGCGTGCCATCCGCCAGATACTTGTGGTGAAAAAGCCATATACAACTCACGATATTGGTATCCGGTGGTCTAGGTACTAAAGTCCAAGTTTTGTTTTTAATAAGCGCAGTATATTTATCACGCATAGGATTTTGCCAGTTTGGATCACTGAACGAATCACGATAAGATTTTGGTAAAGGAGAGACCGAAGACACAAGTAATTTAAGACGCTCAGTGGGACGGTTAGTCCCGACACGAAAACGCATAACCATGGGGTGAACCGAGTCAGGGTTTGGGTTAATTGGGGGATTTTAGATAATAGCGGGTGCATGTTGGTCTGAAACTGTTGTGGTTTGGTGCGGAACAGCCGTAGGTGAAAATTGAAGTTGAACTGGTGTATGTTGGGCCATAGAGGATGGCTGTTGGACTGATGAATGGATTTGGGCCGAAGATGGGGAAGTAGGTGTTGGTGGGGCCGCAGTAGGGGACTGTTGGGCTACGGGTTCGGTTGAATGTTGTTGGTGTTGTAATGGATCAGTTTGTCCAATAGTTGGTGTGGTAAGGGTAGGATTTAGAACATTAAGGTGTAAATCATAGGTATCATCTAAAAAGTTATAAGCATAAGTGGTTTTGGGTGTGGTGGAGCCATAATGAAACACGGTTTCATCAAAAGTGACATGACGTGAAATAATTATTTTGTTGGTGTGTAGGTCAAGGCAATGATACCCTCTATGAGAAGAGGCAAATCCCAAAAAATGGAGGGTGTTGCACGTGGTGCAAGTTTGTGAGATGGATAAAGGTGAGGGTAACATAAACACCCAAAAATGCGTAAAAGGGTGTAGTTGGGATCTTTGTCATATAAACGGGTGTAGGGAATGTCATTAGCAATAGCAGTTGAAGGCAAGATATTTAGTAATTGTATGGCCATATTAAGAGCTTCGACCCAAAAAGTTGGTGGAAGGTTTGCTTGAAAAAGGAGGGTGCGAATGAGATTATTAATTGTACGAACCATTCGTTCAGACTTCCCATTCTGTTGAGAGGTTTGGGGACACGAAAAGCGGAACTGAATTCCATTTTGGGCAAAAAAGGTGTGTAGGCGACGGTTATCGAATTCACCACCATGATCACATTGGAATGACTTGATTTCACACTTAAATTGAGTGCGAACATAATTACAAAATAACACAAATTTGGACATAACATCAGATTTATTAACCAAAGGATAAACCCAAACAAACTGAGAATAATGATCTAAAAACAAGACATAATATTTAAAACCTGAAAGACTCGGAATGGGTGAAGTCCACACATCCGAGTGAATAATGTCAAAATAAGAACGAATCACAGTACCGGAGCTAACAAAAGGAAGCCTCACGTGTTTGCCAAGCTGACAAGCATGACAAAGAACTGGAGGCTTCTCTTTATTACACGAGATAAAGTTAGAAGAAACAAGACGACGTAGCACTTCACCCCCTGGGTGTCCAAGACGTTGATGCCACGTGTGTTGACTAACAAGGAAAGCATGAGGGATAGGAGATGGAGCTGTGACTGGGTAAAGATCCCCAGTGCTGTCGCATCGAAGAAGCACCCGATGCGTCAGGAAATCCTTAACGGAAAAACCAAACGCATCGAATTTGATAGTACAATTATTGTCAAGAACAAATTGATGAACAAATATTAAATTTTTAACAATATGAGGGGTGATAAGAACATTATTTAAGTGAAGAGATCTAGTTGGAGTTGGCAAAATACTATGACCCATATTAGTGACGGGTATAGAATGACCGTCATCAACCGAGACAGACGGATACATACACGTATTAAAAATTTCACTAACACTATTAACTGAATTATTGAGATGAGAGCTCGCACCTGTATCAAAATTCTAAGCGCCAGAAGCGGGGTCATAAAGGGTACCCGTTGTGAAAGCATATGGCAACACAGTAGCTTGACCCGAGGTATCCATGTGGCCTGATGAATCGGGCTGAGTGGGCTGGTATGAAAATCCAAGAGGTGCCCCAATCGGTTGGGCTAAAGATGGTGCATAATAACCATATGGGCCAGAGTGATAAGCAACAAGGCCTCCTGATAGACCATGAGAAGTCGAACCATGTGAAGTAGAGAAACCAGAAACATTTAAATTGTCCAAATATTGTAACAACTTTGATAGCAATTTATTCAAAGTATTATTATGAACGGGACCCATCATGATTACAATAAATAGGTGCGTGAGTGGTAGGGTTATGTCGAACAAAAAAAATAAAAAAAAATAAACATGACCTAAGCATGTATTTAAACAACCGTGACCTTAGCACGATTTACACTCATCGTGACCTTAGCACAACTTGAACAAATAACCGTGTGACCTTAGCACACAAAGAAGAAAGCGTCGGAACAGAAAAAAAAGGTTTCGATGAGATGTAGTTAGGGTTTATGGATCGTGTGTAGGCTTTGATACCATTTAAGAATGATAAAAGGGTAATGTAGAATGGTAATGTGTTTCCTATTTCATTCCTCAACACATGGTTGGTATTTATAGATTACAAGGAGATTAGGATTATGATGATATTGGGATACACCTCATACACAAGATAAGGACAACTTAATTGACAATTAATTGACAACTAATTGACAGCTAACAAAATATACATAAAGATATGTGGGTAATCCAATAAATTAACAAAGAAATGAGAACTACGTTTTGCAAAAGTATGTATGCACCCACTTCTCTAAAACTTTGTTTTGAAGACTTAAAATCGGAAAAATACATGGAAAATGCTCTCTCCCTTATGACGACTCAATAAACCCTAATACCCTAATTGGCTGATCCTAATCCCTATATTCTTGTTTCCTTGATTCGATATGTGATAGGTAGTACTTTTTCATTGTGTTCTGTCTATCTTTATTCGATTCTTCAACTTTGACCTTAATGATTTCTTCTTATTGTATATGATACTTGATGCAAGATATATGAATGGATAGAGTTTTGAATATATTTTTCGTTGGTAGAATTTTCGTTCAATATTATATAACACAAACAAAAATATTTATGGTCAAAGTTGATAAAAAAAGACTTAAAAGATTCTATTGTGGACACTTAATATGGGACGGAGGGAGTAATACACACTCACAACCAAATTAAATATATTATATATTAAACATGGGGGCCCACTTTTTTAAACTCATCGTGAGGTGAGTATCTCACTTATCAACCAAAAAAATAAGCCAAACTCACCTTGATAATGTTAACTCACCTATGTGAGTTTTGCCACCGGCGTGGCACTCGCGCGCGAGTGGGAAACTCACCTAGGTGAGTTTGCACCCACTCCGTCCAGCCTAAAGAGTTTCTTGACATTACCTTTTATAAGTTTATATAATGTGTCATTTTGAATTTTTTTTTATATGGTTTTGGTGAGATACAAATATTTCATTCCAATACCAAATTGAAACACTCCAAACGCTTCTTTGACGAACGAACCCGTTTGACTTTTAACATATCCAAACTCATTCTTGAAATAACACTTGAATACTTAGGTCCCAACTTCATTTCATTTTTGTACATATATACAAAAATGTCACCAGGTTCATTTTCGCCTCGTTACATCAAAACTTGTTTACTTTTCAAAATACATTAATCTTTAAAATAAGATACACAACAGCGTCAATAACATTTGCTTTGCTTTCTAATGGTCATAAACTCCTTAGACCTACCTTATCATACTTGAGAAAAAAATGATAACAACAATTTTTTTTTTCAATTTTAAAGACATTTTAGAGAGGTATAGTGTCGTGTCATAGCTTCAAGTCATAGGAAAAGTGGTGCCACATTGGTGCCACATTAGCAAAAATTCTTATGGCATGAGGCTTTCACATGACACCAAAAAACCCTTCCCTTGTTGACACCAGAAAATGTGGCGTCATCGGTTCACACATACAACAAAAACATAACACTATGGCACGAGAAACTATGACACAACATTCAGTATGGTTGGCAGGTATGGTTGGCACCACAAAAAGTGACGCAATAGCTCCATCGCGTGGGTTGATTGTGTCGGCGCGAGAACCAACGATGCGAGCCTCGATACGGTTGGCGCGAGGTTTTGTTTCAGCTGGTGGGATGGCTTGAGCCATCAGCCCACTATATCTCCCTGATACGAACCTATCCCATACTAGGCTCGTATCGGTTCATAAGTCCAAGTGTAGAATTCACACAAAAAACTAGCTTGTAAGAGGAGTGGACACCTAAACTTATAAACCTCCAACCAATCTCATACTTGGCCGATGTGGGATCGTAACAATACCCCACGCTTTGAAGAACCAACGTCCTCATTGGTCACGGTTGGCACCCCTCTTTTTGTGTCCAAGCCACCACTCCATAGGCCACCACTCCGAGTGTTGGAACCTCGAAAGGTAGGGCTAGCTCTGATACCAATTGATACGAACCTATCCCATACTAGGCTCGTATCGGTTCATAAGTCTAAGTGTAGAACTCACTCAAAAAGCTAGCTTGTTTGAGGAGGGGACACCTAGACTTTATAAACCATCAACCAATCCCATACTTGGCTGATGTGGGATCATAACAATACCCCACCCTTTGAAGAACCAACGTCCTCATTGGTCACGGCTAAGTTGGTCACGGTTGGCACCCTGAGTTATCAACTCTCTAAGAAATTAAGAAAGAAACAAGACTACTTTAAACATATTTTTCTTCTCTGCTTTCATTAAACAAACGAACAAGTACATATAAGAGATTTGCTTAACCACTACCCTAGAAACAAGGAGATAACTACTACTAAAAGACACCACTACGCTGACTAATTCATAGGACAGTTAATAAACTAGTTGGACTACCTTAAAGTAAAATAATACTTAGGTAAAATACATGAGTTAAACACATTAACTAGTCACGTTGGTCTTCATGCGCATGCGCATGCATGTATCAATACTTCCCTCCTGAAAACGATCCTTGTCCTCAAGGATCATGGTTTTGTACCTCCGATCATGTAGCTCCCAATGTGGTTTCAGTTCGGTTTGAAGAAAAACAAACATGGGTGGCGGATATTGATGAACACGATGAAGTATCTCGGTGAAACGACATATGGCTAACTTGTCATTAATGAACGTGGCAACACCATAGGTCTCATGAATGGTGGTTTGATGGAAGATGGCTATATCATGTCGAAGCCTTGTTGTTTTGTGACTCGTTTTGGCAAGCAAATCGAACCACAGGGAAAGAGGAATGTGTGTGACAACCATAATTTCTATCTTGGTGATAGAAGGAGTGTCGGTGAGCAACTTAACCATGGTGTTGTCAGACTTGTTAATATCTGTAAGAGATTTGTAATCATCAAAGGCACAGAGTGTATGTGGATTGATGTGTGTGTCGTGGGTGGTCGGTTGGTGAATGTGATTGGTTGTGTGATCGTTGGAACCGCTTCTAGTGATGGTGGTCTTGGTACTGATGGGAACAAGGTTGGCGGTAGAGGCAGTGAGGCATTTTGAAGCGAGTTCGATCTTAGCCATGGTATTGGCCAAGGAAACCAGAGATTCTTTGAGGCGTGATGGTTTTGATGTTGGTGGTGGAGTATACGAAGGGTAGTCAGGATAATACTTGCATACAAGGTCGGGATAATACTTGGCCATGGTTTCAGCCAACTTGGCGTCGTATATTGGAGGCATGAGTAAGATGAATGAAAGCACCAAATGATAGAGACCAATTAGAGGAGGTCAGTCTCCTAAGATAGATAGCTATTTGAGTTAGCAACTCTCCAAGAAATTAAGAAAGGAACAAGACTACTTTAAACATATTTTTCTTCTCTGCTTTCATTAAATAAACGAACAAGTACATATAAGAGATTTGCTTAACCACTACCCTAGAAACAAGGAGATAACTACTACTAAAAGACACCACTACGCTGACTAATTCATAGGACAGTTAATAAACTAGTTGGACTACCTTAAAGTAAAATAATACTTAGGTAAAATACATGAGTTAGGGCCTGTTTGTTTGATTTTTTTATTAAGTCCTGTAAAATTAAAGTGACTGTCTGGATATATGGTGTCTGTTTGTAGATAAATATAT
>BQNB010015520.1:29884-59080 GCA_026074375.1 Tanacetum coccineum
AATAGGACTTGCGACAGCTGATTTTGCCGTGATAAGCTTACAATATAATTATAGTATTAAAACCTCTTTCTAAAAAGCTCAAGATCCATCTATAAACATCAAGTTATTTGCTAAGCCCTAATAAGATCAAGGAAATTTTATTGAGCTATACATCCCATATCAGACCATCAAAACCTTTTTCCTAGCTATAATTACTTAAGAGCAAGAGAATATCTACAGAAACACAAAGGCATAAAATATTTACAATCAAGATTCACATATACCGTAGTTGCTTGACTCATTAGGAACCAACCAAGGTAAACTAATATAACTTCTAAATTAACTATGGCAGCAAACTGCCTATTCTACCTAAATTGTAACATGCATGCTAATGAAACTGCAATAAAAAATTAATGAAGTTGTTATTTTATCTCATATGACGTATATATAACTTGGAAAAAAAAATAATACATCTCATTTGCCTCCAAACTTATACATGACCTGTCCATTTGCCTCCAAACTTATCTCATTTGCCTCAAAAAAAAATCTCATTTACAGTTAATATGCCTATTTTGCCACCACTAGATAAATTTATAGTTTCCAAACGACATATAAAGAATATCATACATACTATTATTGATGGTATACGGTCTGATAAAGAATTTCATTTGGCTTCTTTTTTTTGACAAATAGTGAAAGAGTCATGCCTATTTTACATATACGGTTTGCCTTTCGATTTTAAACCATATCCAAAAAAATAACCAAATGTTGAACACAACTTATATCCCTATTATGCTAAAGTGTTCTATTTGACTTGTATGAGAGTAAATTAATATAAATGTCTTACCCTTAAAACGGAATATGACCGAGTGAATTACTGCAAACGGTTTGACCCTTAAAACGGAATGTGGCCTATTTTATAACAATTAATTTCACGAAAAAACTTAAATTGAAAAAAAAGTAGAATATTGCACATGATCAGATATAGATATAAGCAGACTCCAATATCCAATTAACAGGAAATAACATAAAAAGGCTAATCGGATACTAATTCCTAGCATAAGCATTAGTTGGATAATCACTGCCAAGTTATAGTCAATGATGCACACATCAAGCTTCAGATGCATTAGGTTAATACTTTAGTTAAGACTTGAGACTGTTGCATCCATGCTTATACATAAATCCATTCAATAAGTAAAACTCAAAATAAAACTAAACACATATTTCATCGCACTCTATATACTGTAGAAACACTCCAATGGTTGAACATAATCAAGAATCACATATTGTTGTTTTATAAGGTTTGCTACAATATACACCATTCTTTTAAAACCCGGGTTGACTCGGCCGGTTGAACCGTGACCTGGCCGTGTGACAAGAAGCCGGTTTTGGCCGAAAAACCCGATTGAACCATGACCCAGTGACTCGACCGGGTCAATTAAAAAACCGGTTTTTAAAACATTGATATACACATACACCAATCCCCATCGAATCCACACGTACTTGGAAATCACCTCCATATTATTAATTAAGCATTTCTCTCGAAGTAGACTTTGTTCCTGTGGTGAGTAGTTAAATTTGTCCATGTATTGGAAATAAGTGAAAATCATATGATGTTAGTAGCTTTTTTGATAACATTTTCGAGTAGTAACTGATGACGTATAGTAGGTATACCAAGACTTTGGGCTTGAGTCATACTGCCACTTGGGCTTCTGGGCCCAACGTAGCAGTCATGGGCCGAAACTAAACCCAATCCTGCACTGGTAACGGCCCGGACACAACAAAACGGACGCGAACCTAACTATAGGCTACTTCCGTCCGCGAAAAACACACGCATCCGTACACACTATTACTGCGGAATCTTGCCCGACAAGGGACCCACTCCGACCACTAACAAAACAAGCGAAATATTAGGAAACCCTAATATTTCACTCGCTTATAAAAGGGACCCCTGACACAATGAACAGTATGATTTTCTCACTCTACATACACACACTTTCTCTCTCTACATGTTTACTTACTTTCACGCCGGAGTCTAATCGTGGGGTCCGTCCCCACGGTAAGGCTAACGGTTTTTATTTGATTGTGCAGGAAATCATCTCACCTCTCTTGCTCTAGTACAAGATTTAACACTCAAATCATTCAGAGGCCCGGTTCAATGAAGGATTTGAGCCCTATTATAAGCCCGACACTTATTGTGTACTAACAAGTGGCGCCATCCGTGGGAACCTAACACAACCACGTTTTATAAAATACTCATCATGAGCACACGCGAACAGCACACCCCGACCATTCCCACGTCCGCCGTACGGAACACCGGGGGAAGTAGTGGCCCACAAGGTCTCGAGGAGTCTACGTCTGACGAGGTCCTAAGAGAACTGTGCGACAAAAACTACCACCAACTATTGCCGCTCATAGCTGAAAAATGCAAAAAGAAAAAGAGCAGCAAGATAAGCTCAACGCAGTAAAGGCACGCCTACTCTACGATGATGAATCCGGAAGAAATCCAAGAAATCGCGAAGAGTCGCACTACTCCGAATTCAAGACGCCAACCGCCCGGACAGAGCCAAGAAAGAAGCATGGAAGTAAGCACTCCCGAAGCCCATCACCAATTGTCAGTGTTTTCAGAAGACTCAAACAAAACATACCTCCTTCACCGGGGCCCAGGCCGCGGAAGGAGGGTGGTGTATTCAATAGGTTGGGGGGAAAACAAAGCGCATCCGTACGCTCTGACAGTCGCCACAGTTCCCACGCGAGGGGAACCGAAGTGCAACCAAGGAAGCATCATCACAGGGGCACATCGCCCCGAGGAAACATCAAATATTCAGAGAGTGAAGACATCGAGGGAGGTCACTGGAAATCCAAATCAAAGAGGCACAGGTCAAACACCTACGAAGATGATCTTTCTCAGCCTTGGATGTGTGAGGAAAGAAACCCTTTCACACCTCGGATCCGACATTTCGATTTCCCAAGGACAAGGATGCCTAGCCACGTCAAGACATACGACGGATGAGGGGATCCGGAAGACCACTTAAAGCTATTCCAGTCTGCTGCAAAAATAGAGAGGTGGGTAATGCCAACGTGGTGCCATATGTTCAACTCAACGCTCACTGGAAATGCTAGGGTCTGGTTCGACAAGCTCCCAAAAGAATCCATTGACAGCTATGAAGATCTAAGAGCAGCATTCAGGGAAAATTATCTCCAGCAAAGAAATGGAGAATCCACGGAGGACTTTATGGAAAGATACAAAGCAGAAGTCCTGGACGTGGAAGGAGCACCGGAATGCATGAAGATCTCTGGATTCATGCACGGGATAACCCACCCTGAGTTTATAAAACGTTTATATGAGAAAATCCCGAGATCAATGGATGAAATGTACAAGGTGACTACGTCTTTTCTGCAAGGGGAAGTCGCCGCATTCAGTTATAGTCGGAAAAAAGCACCCGCGCCGTGGAGGTAACCAGAAGAAGGAAACAAGCCAAACTTCAAAAAGGGTTTAAAAAACAAGCAAAGGTCGGATCGGAAACCAGATAGGTTTTCACTCCTTACGAAAACCCCGAAAGAAATTTTCGCTTTAGAAAAAGGAAAATTCAAGGCTCCACCACCGATGGTAACTCCTATGGAAAAAAGGGATCCAACAAGTACTGTGAATTCCACGCGGATACATGGCATAGCACGGACGATTGCATGCAGCTGAGGAAGCAGATAGACGAGATGATTAAGTCAGGTAAATTGTCGCAATTCATCAAAGAATTAAAACAGATCGATAAGCCAAAGACACAAAAGAAGGGGGAAACGGCCAGAAAAGACAAGCCCCTAGCCATCTTGATGATTCAACCATGGGAGAGGGTAGCCAAACAAAGGATCACCCAAAGTTTCTCTCCGGAGACAGTAATCTCTTTTCCATCTTTAGGGGAGGAAGATTGGTATGTGCTTAATTACACATACCATTTTCCATTAAAACCGGACTTAATTGACCAAAAACGTACCAAAAATACATCGTATTTGTATGTTTTGCATTTATATTGTGCAGGTAACGGATATCTAAGAAAAGGACAAAAACGAAGCCAAAACGGACAAAACCGAGCACAGAATGGAAAAGAGCATGATGAGCCAAAGTCAAAAGTCAACCCCGACAAAGTCAAAGTCAAAGGCGGAGCCGATATCAAAGAAATGTTAAATGGGCCAACCCGTACCTATCTAATGGGCCGGGTCAGCCCATTTAAACATTATGAAGACTTAATAAGCCTTAAAGACTTATAAAAAGCCCAAGTTCCCTTTTATAACACTCGGCCCAAATACAAACAACAAGCCCACAACCCTTTAAGACTTAACAGCCCAATCATATGGCTGTTAAGTCTGTCATCTAGTCACAAGGACCTTCCATGCAATAGCATCATGTTGATAAAATATAATGCCTACAAACATTAATAATATTTTTTCACATGTTTACGTTTTGATAATCACAAAATATAAAAACGTTCAACGTAAAATTAAACGTAAACAAGTATTTAGTAGTAAATTCTCATTTCATCAATTACATCACTTAAAGGTATGTATAAATAAATGCTTAATGTATTTATGATAAAAGAAATTTTTTATTCAACCTCAAACTTTTATAAAATGTTGTAAACATTTTTAATAAACATCACAAAACATTTTCTACATTTAAAAGATATGTTTTATTCAAAATAAACATTTTGAATTTCAAATTTTCGAACCTAAAACGGCTAGAAAAAGTCCAGTAAACACCTCCCCTGAATAGGACAAAAAGAGGAGCCGTCAGAAAATGGGCGGCCCCCCTAAATACATGGGCGGCCCCTTAATTATAAGGGGGCCGACACCCTATTTAAGGGGACCGGCCATAGACCCCGCTCCTCCAGCTTGTCCTATAAATACTGGACATATTCCCCAACATTTTCTCACCTTATTGGTCACTCAATTCTTTTGTACTAAAAACCCACACGTCTCTCAAAATCCTTTGATCATTTAATCATAAATCTTTGGTTTCTAGAGTACCAAGCTCACATTCCCATAGTGCAAAGAACAATTACATCCATCATTAATTTAAGAAGTATTACAAACCCAATATACATTACAATCTTATTCATTCACACCAATACTTTGAAATCCTTTATGTAAAAAAAAAAAAAAAAAATCTTGTAAAGTTGTGTAGTTATTAGGTTTTGGTGATTTGTTGTAAGTAGAGTTTTGATCTTGTGACCTTTCTAGTAGTGTTTAGATTAGTTGTGACATACGTAGTTTGGTGAGGACAAGTAGTGAAGGTGTAAAGTTGTGAAGTTGTGAAGGTGTGAAGAAGTTGTGTAGTTGTGGGGGGTGTGTATTCAATGAGTGAAGCAATTAGTCAGTGGAAGTTATGAAGTAGTCGCGAATTGTGAAGTCGTGAACAAATTAGTGAAGTTGTGTTGTGATATATATTTTCTAGCTAAGGATTAGAACTCGACATCTCCTTATTGTCAGAAATAGATATAAGCAACGCTGTGTACGGTTTTCCAGCCATAAAGGAGCTTTTTGACATAGTAAAGAAAAACTCTTGAGGTAGTGCTCGTGGAGTGGAGTAGGCCAAGAGGAAGCTACGTAACCTGAACCACTATAAATCCTTGTGTTGGATGGTTGATCGTTTCCAACTCTTATCTATTATTTTCATCTACTGTATTTTACATTGTTCAAAATTGTGGCAAGGATTAGAATTCAAACAGAAGTCGAATATAAGTTTTTTATAAACAACATAAATATTAAATCAAAAAGCGTTAACATACAACCCCCCTTATATTTTTCCTACAATTGGATATCAAGAGCCACGCTAAATTAAGAATTTAAATAAATTGTATCAATAGCCACGCAAATCAATATCTAAAGCCATTTGCTAAGTTATAATCCTATTATTACTATTCTAAAAGCAGCTATGATGAAAAGTTTTCTAGCAAGAATTTTGTTGTTGGAAATTTCCTTAGGGCATACATCCAAAATGGCGCGCGAAAGTCACGCGATTGAAGAATCAAAGACTAACAACCTTATCCTCTTGACGAACCCCCCCCTAATTGGAAACATGAAAGTTTAGTGAAGAAGTAATAAAAGAAAGATGTAGAAACGGTTAAAGTAATAAGACACAAAGTAGATCACTCATTAAAAAGTGAAAAAGGAAGTAAGTGATGAAGATTAGCTCAATTCCGATAGTGAAGACGAGAGTAATGCTATGGCCGTAAAGGAATACAAGAGAATTCTTCAAAAGACAGGAAGATTTTGCAAGACAACCACTATGCGATATGAAAAACATTCCAAAGAAGTACAAATGAAGGTTATGATAAAAAGTAAAGGAAGAATGTTTTAACGGGGATACCCAAACACTTCATAGTGAGAATGTTCAAAGCCGCCAAAGAACAACGATCAAAGAGCATTCATTGGAGGAGCATGGAGCGACAATGGAGAAGATGAAGTGGAAAAGACTAAAGATGAAACTTGTCTTGTAGCTCAAGCGCCCGATGAAATATGCTTAGGAGTAAACTTGGAACCCCTATGGAGTGGATGCTAAAAAACATGACGGGTAATCAAAAATTTCTTTCTTCATACAAAGCATACAACGGAGGTAACGTAATTTTGTCGGGAAGCAACTTACGGTACAAATCCAGAGGCAAATGGTAGAATTCTCGATACTTCCTTAATAATTGAAAAGGTTAAGCACTAGATACCTTAACTTTATAACTTGCTTAGTGTTGATATGAGTAAAGAGACTCGGTCACCCAGTATATTTTATTGTTTATAATAAGATCGTAGTTTAATAGTTTAACGTATGTCTTTCGAGTTTTAATCCGGGTTCTAAACCCAGTATTTTGTAAAAACTATATAAGCCCTCTCCAACTTTGGAAAGGTAAAGCTAGTCAATTTTGCATTTTCAACTTTAAACACATACACTCTCTCTCTAGAAAATCTCTCTCATGTGTTTCTCTCTCTAGAAACTAGCCCAATCACAAGAATCATCACCGTGTTATGAAATAAACGATCCTACAATTGGTATCAGAGCAGGTTTGAATTCGTGATTGATTCCTATGGTTGATTAAGCTTAAATTCTGCTTATTTGTTAAAGCAAAAAAGCCCACGCTCATTTTGAATTTTGGCTTATTGTATTGTTTAATCTTGATCTTCACTGTCTACCACATCAAAAAGGTAAGATTGTAACAACTTCAAGTGGTATACAGCTCCTAGTTCAATTTAATAAGGTTTATTAAGGTTTGATGTTTCTTTCGTGAGGGTTCTTCGTTTTTTTATGATCCACGAAGAAATACAAGTAATTTGAAAGGGTTATCTATCATCACACCCTCTAAGTATTGCATGTTTAGGAGCTTTGATTCTTGGTTAAAAAGATAAAATGGCTTGATTTTGCTTAATTCGTCAAGTGTTCTTCGTGGAGAGTTTGGTTAAAATATCATTTCTAGCCGCGGTTTGAAAAGGTAGGGACAAAGATCCGGAAATTTTAGGAAAAAGATCAAAGGTGAGTTGCCAAAAGTCAAAGGCTAGTTGCTTATTTTAATAATTATAATTCCGGCGGTTTGTTTTAAATTTAGTTGCGAATTGCGTGTGTCGCGAGCGTTTTACACAGAATGGCGAGTTGTCTGAAAATAAAAGCCGGCGAGTTGGGTAAAAAACGGTACGGCGATTGCTAAAACAACACGCAGTTGATAAATTAAGGCAGCGAGTTGCTCATAGCAAGTTGCTGTAGTTTATTGGCAGCGAGTTATACAGGTTGCAGGCGGTTTGAATATTTTTATTAGAAAAATCCAGACGGACAACCCCTTTTAGCTGACACTTTTGGCGAAAAAAATAAGTAATTTGTAATCTTTTTTTCAAAGCCTTTTAACTATTTTTACATCAAATTCAATTTTGGTAAATAGGTAAAAATTATTCGGTCGACACTTTTTAGCGCACTTTTTGGAGAGAAAAATTAAGGTAAAATATAATTTTTTCTTTAGCCTTTTAGCTTATTTTTACACCAAATTAAATTTTGAATAGGGAATTTTTTTTTTCATAATCCAACTGCCCAAATTTCAAACAAAACAACAAACCAATATCACAACCAATTATTCAATTACTGTTTTTCTATTATTTTGTAAAATCCGGTGTAAACTTCTTATCGGTTTAAATCTTAGACTGTAAAATCCGTGACGTTAATTGCATTCATAACCAGATACAACAGATGTCTAATATGTCAAAAAGATATTTGGTAATGCGGGTTTCCCGATACCCGCCACCAATGCTTGACAGAAACAGACATTGAATCTTGGCAACAACGCATTCGTCTATATTGTCTGGAAAAGATAATGGAAGAACATTATGAAATCGATTAACTGAAGTCCATTCAAATGGGAATGTTCAACAAACTCCTGCTGAAGATGCAGAAGATGCTGAAGAAACTGAGGTGCACTTCAACTAGGTCCAGAACCTGCTAGATGTCTTTACAACCTTATCTGCTGAAGAAAGGAAAGGTATAAAAGCTGACATACGGTGCTAAAAATATCTTGACTTCAAGTATACCCAAAAGACATCTACACACACTCATCAACCAATAACACTGATCCAAAGACATTTAGGACAATGTGAAATGATTCTGGAAGGTTTGGATTACCAAAGGAGACAGGGAATCACAATTATACGATGAATTTAAACGCTTCTTGTCAAATCAAAGGAGAGGACCATTCAAGTTTACCTATGTTTAGTTTTTTCCGAAGCTCATAACGACATGAGAAACATCAAGATGACCATGTTCCAGAATGCAGTGCTTAACTCTAAGTATGTGAACAACATGTTACCTGAATTGGAGTAGAATTCATTACGAAGTCAAACTAAACAGATGTATGAGAAGAGTCAAATTTGATCAGTTGTATACCACTTGAAGCAACATGAGTACATGCAAATGAGAACAGAAAGATGATGGAAAAGGTTCATCAACCTACCTGATAACCCATTGCACTATGTCTAATGCATCAAATCAAAGTATCCAACACAATCAACTGTAGTCTCCACAATCCTGCAAATCAACCATCAATTGTTTTAAAACTGGTCAAATGGACACATGAAGCACTTCAACGGATAACTTGATTGAAAGCCTAACCAACACACTTACCCTCCTCAATCAATCATTCAAAGCACATCTTCCTCAAACGAACAATCCACACCAACTCCTCATAACGCAAGGACCAATGCTACATTCAAGATAGACAGAGTTGTTGTTTTCAGGAAGTTTCGAGTTAGAACAAAGCGAATAATCAAGGAAGACCATTTAAAGGACAATGCAAAGGAAAAATTGTAGCTGGGAATACTGGAGTTCAGAACAGAGATGGCAAAAGTAAATTGGTCAAGCTAAACCCATTATGTGCTACAACTGCAAAGGAATCGGGCACATAGAACGAGAATGTCCACAACCAAAGCGTCCTCAGGATTCAAACTACTTCAAAGACAAGATGTTGCTTATGAATGCTCATGAGAATGGTGTTGTACTGGATGAAGAGCAGTTGTTGTTTCTTGCAGGAGAACAGGCCACCAATTTTGATGACGATGTGGATGATTTGGCACTCAATTTGGACCATGTTCTTTTGAAGCAGATCTATTCGATTCATTTTTTCCGAAAAACCCCTTGATGTTGATGAGCTCCACCACACTTGACCCATGTTCATGGTAAATCTTTCATCTGAAGATCAATCTACGATGAAGCCGGGCCATCATATGACTCGAATACTCCGTTTGAGGTACAAGATCATGATACCTTTGTAGATCATATGGATGAGTATCATGAAGTACATGAGATGCAAAGCGATGTACAAACACAACTCGTAGTTGAGCTTAGATGCTGACTAATAACGAGTGAGAAGATAATATTATTCCGTATGATCAGTATGTGGAAGACAACGAAGAACATGTTGTACAAAGTAATGTATCTTCTGTACGAAATGATGCATTGATGTCAATTCTCGATGAAATGCATGAACATGGTGTACAAAGTAGGTCAGCAAATAAGCAGGTTAAAGTAGTTAATGACACATTGACTTCTAAACTTGCGAGATATAAGGAACTTTCTGGGGTGTATGGAATAAAGGAAAAAAAACCAACGGCTAAGTTTGATTAACTGATAGAGAACGAAAGATTGATGAACAAATGAGAATAATTATCTCTGACCGAAATCGAAAAGAAACTTCTTTAAAATCGGAACTTCATTCTGCACAATTGCAACTTCGTTCTACTCTTAACCATCATAAGATAGTGAGGGAAGAAGCGATCATTTTGAAAAAGGATTTTAAACAAAAAGAAGACAAATTCCTTGAAGAGTTTTTAGACATTAAAAGGCTAAAAGAAAAGGTTGAAGATAGATTATACAAACAAGATCAATCTGTACAAACGGTTCACATGATATGTAAACCAAAATCGTTTTATGATGAAAAGAACAAGGTAGCGATAGGCTACAAAAATCCCTTATGTCTCACCCGTGCAAAGCAAGTTCAACCAGCCCTCTATAATGGTCATGTATTAGTCATGTCCAATCATGCACGTCCTGTTGTGCATGACTCAGAGGACACTCGTGATATGGCTGAGATAACTAGGAAAAGAATGATGGAGAAAATGCAAAGCCCTCAATGTGTGGAAAATAAAGTTAGGATTGCCCCCCCAGATTACTCGAAAGAGAACCTTCTTGCAACCTTTGCTCCATAAAGAAATCTGACCCCATAACAGATATTTTGGTCCATAGATGAAAATGACAGGAAAAAGGCTGAGACCTCATTCAAAACCACTTTTATGCATTGACAGTGTATCCACCCAATACTCCTGTCAAGCTTGTCCCCAGAGTTCTTCCAACTAAAAGTCAAGTGAAGATTAATCTTTATGTACTCACACAACTTTTTATAGAATTTGACAAAACTTGCAAAAAGAGAATCACCCCAACAGGTGTTACAGAAGGGGAAAGAGGTTTTGAACAAACAAAAAGATGTTACCTCACTGAAGTTATTCCATTTTTCAAAACTCTTAAAGAACACTTTGCAGGAGTTCAAACGACCCTCTTTAAAGAAGTTAAAGTAATGGAAGAAATTTTTGATCAAATGTCAGATGAGGTGGATCAGAATGTCGTGGACAAGCAATGTGCTGAAATTGTAAAGAAAAACCTTCTCATTGAAAATGAGAATCTGATTGCTAATTGTTTGTCGAATCAACTGTTGTTTGATGTGGAAAAATCACGTTGTCTAGATCTTGAAGCTGAGATGTCTAAAGTTCATAATGAGGTCAAAACATATTTCATAACATGAAAGGAATACCTAAATTTGCAATTACAGTATCAACATCTTTCAAGAAATTTGATAATAAAAAATCACAAGGTATCGACAAGAAGCTCCTGATTTTAACTCATTCTATTAAATCAAGAATCGGAACCTCAATTCATGAAAAAGGACAACAGATTATATGACTTGAAAGTTCTAGTCTCTAATGTGAATGACAGAAGTTGTGAGCCTTATAATGCTAACGATGTCACTGATCTTCTTGAACAGAATGAGCGTTTAAGAGCAGAAATAGAAAAGGTTAAGCAGCATTACAAGGAAATGTTTGAGTCTATTAAGATCACGCGCACTAGCACTAATGAACAGACATCTTCCTTGTTAACACAGATTGAGGATCTAAAGGCTCAATTAGAAGGCAATTTGAAAGTTTGCCGCTATAATTACTGTCGCAATAACAAAAATCTCTCCTGGTATGTTAAGCCAATAGATGTATAACCAATCCCTCCACCAGCCTAAGAACCATAGGAATGCTCATTTAAACCTAGTATCAACCACTTAAGAGAGTGTATAAACAGTTAGGGAGATTGTAGAGGAAGCTAGAGTAGTTAAACCACTGGATAATGTACTTAACTATGCTTGTCAATACACTAAGCTTCTCAAGAATTGGTAGAATATGTTATGGCACTTGCCCAAAAGAATTCACCGAAAGAGATAGTAAGGCTCCTTCCTATCCCATTAACAGGAAAAAAGCAAGTTTACTTATACTGATACATGCAGTACATCTACTAATAACACACAGAAACATGGAGTGCACCAGAAAACTCAACCGTCTAATGTCCAGGTGAGTCCTTCTACAGGAGTAAGCAGTTCCACTCGTGCAAGCGGATCAAAGCCTAGAAGCAATACAAAGCACAATAGGATCCTGCCAGCTAAGAGTGTGAATAACAAGAAAGTAGAAGACCATCCTAGAACACATAAGTCCTGTTTGGACAAAAGTGAATCGATATATTCTAACATTTAGCTCTAAGCATGTTTTATAATTTAATTCGAAATTCAGGAATCTGTGAGCAAAATGTGTAACAAACGTTTTGAATTCTGCAAATCATTAAATGGTGTGTTGTTAATATTTTGAGATTTGTTAAATGCTACCCCTACTGTTAAAGAAATTCTTAATAAAGGGAACAGATTTGGAAACAAAAAGGCAAACTGTCTGATAACAGTTTGAACAAGACCAAGCAGATTTGGCAACCAAAAGGCAAACTGTCTGATAACATTTGAACAAGACCAAGCAGGTTTGGAAAGCAACGGGCAAACTATTTGCAAATAGTTTGGTTATCAATGAGACTCATAGGAAAGAAATCACCTCAGGAAAACTAATTGTGGTTATCAAGTGGAACCCACAGCAAAATAATTTGCTAAGAGAAACTGTGCCCTTTACTAGGTTTCCTGTGACATGGTACTAACTATGTCAGCTAACCAACAGGACCCCAACACAAATTGGGGATCCGAAATTTCAAACCCTCCAAATTCGACTGTTTTCAATGCAGTGGTTACAGATCATCCTTTGGTATCTGGACTCAGGCTGTTCAAAACTCGATTTAGAGGAATAAATGGCTCCTGTACGCATCAGTTCAGGACCCGAGCCTATCATGATGACCCCTGGACAACTCAATTCAGGGCTCGCCCATCACATGTCCCTGCAACTACATACATTCCACCAACAGATAAAGATCTGGAGATTTTATTCCAACCGATGTTCGATGAATACTTTGATCAATCTACAGATAGTGAACCAGTCCCTACGGCTACTGTTGTTAACGCTCCAATTGTTTCTACATCCCATCTGACTACGAAGAATAAATGAAGACTTTAATGCTACTACATTAATACCCTAAGTACGTCGCACATATTCTCTTGTGCGCCGCACTTCTTCACTAAACATTTAATTCCCTCGCATTTAATCACTAAGTACGCCGCACAAATATCTTTGTGCGTCGCACTTTTACCCCTCACACAGCCTATAAATAGGGACGAATTTCAAGCAAATCAAATCATCCTTTCTTAATTTCTTCTTATAACAATCTCTCACACACCTCTTCCCTCACAAGCCCTTTCCAAACATCCACCAAACATAAAACACGATACCCTCGTGGATAAATCAAGATCAAACAATCTAGAACGAAGAAGATCATCATACTAGTTTAGTGAAATAATGAAGTTTATTGTTGAATCAAGCTCATTGTTATGAAACCACTTAGCCAAGAGCTAAAATCTCTCATTGATACTACTCAGTGATGTTATGTTAATGAATAAGTGTTTGGTATGATCGTGATCTCTCTAATCTCAAGCTTATGTTGCAATCCTGTTATATCTTATATTATCGGTTTTTGCTTATCAACTTAGATTATATAATCATATCAGTATAGGTCGAAAGACTTGTTATGATATATGTGGTTTTAAAGATTTGTCTATGATCTTTATCGTCTGTGTTGAGAAATCTACTTTCGTAGATTGGTAAACAAAATAAGCTTCGATATAATAAGTAACAAAACTATTTGAGTGACACATTTGGTCTAGTCTACTAAATATAAGTCTTGAGTTAATTAGTGAAAATGTTTTCTGACGAGAAATCCTTTTTATAAGTTAAACGTTCTAAATTCAGGATCATTTCCAACACTAATAAATTATTTTCAACTATCCAAGTAGTCATCTTTATTATCATTGGTAAAACAAAAAGTTATTTTCAAGTTAAAGTTTATTTTCTTTCTGATTATCTAAACACTACTCAAATCCATGTAGATGCGCCTTGGTTTACCTACAAAAGAATATACTGCATACGTGGGTTATATTTTACACGTGTGTTTCCCTTTTTAAAATTGGGATTTTCAGTCATTATAATTTAATGCTTTGAATACACCATCAATAATACGAGGACTCTTTGTTACCAAATGATGTATATTGATTGAAAAACAGAAGTGTTTATACATGATTTTGGTCCTAATGAGATTTCTATTTGATTCTCTCTTGGCTCTAGAACTCGATTTGTGCACTTTTGTTTTAGTCATCGGTGGCTTGGAGCTAACTGCCACCTATTTAATATCAAACAATTATCGTGTGAGATGTCAGTAAGATAACGTGGTATCTACGTGACAATGAGACACGTCTTTTTTGAGAGAAACTTAAATGGCTAGGAAGGGTTGTGCGTTGCATCACCGGGTCTATGATGGCTTTCTCCAATACCAACAATCATCTTTGTGATTTTGATAGATTATGTATTGACCTAGTTTTTGCCTAAGGTGTGTAGAGGGCTTCTTTCTTTTCACCCTTATCCATACATTTCTTTTTCATTCTTCAACCCCTTCAATGTTTACCAAGACGTCATAACTACACCATGTTGTGAATGTTCCGGTGATAAGTCAATAGTCTTTAGTCGGCGATTTATTCCCCTATTCTACTTTCTTCACATTCATACCTACGGACTTCTAATTCTATCTATGGAATGTCCATGGGTAGATCCCTCCGGTTCTGGTTGGATCGTAGGACTTATACCTAACCTTAACCACCTTATGACTTCATCGACGTCGTGAGATTAATTGGTTGTTGGGTATAGAGATCGAACCATAAAACATTTGATACAGACATTTTGAAATACCCCCCCTATATATGTGCATCGAGATTCAAAATTTTTTCGCACATGTGGGTAGAAGTTGGTGCACTTGATCATAATGATCAACATTTCTTCTATATCATAATTTAATCACATTTTCTTCTCCTCCTATTTAAAATAATAAACTTTAGTATTTGACAAAATACAGTTGCTTACTATTATTGACATAAAAAAATTCTATGGGGAGAAAAATGTTACCATAAGATTGCATGACTTATTGAACATTTTTCTGATTGCCTTATTTGTGTGAACAATGTATGTTTATTATCTGGATTGATAATTTATAATGCCTAAAAAATTATTTATTATTTTTCATCTTTTACATGTTGATAATCACAAAAATATTAAAATCGTTCAATGTAAAATTAAACGTATAACAAGTATATTTAGTAGTTAAATTTTCTATTTCGATAATTATATCACTTAAAGTATGAATAAATTAAATGCTTAATGACATTTTATGATCAAGAAAAATTTTTATTCAACCTCAAAATTTTCATAAAATGTTGTAACATTTTTAATAACATTACAAAACATTTTTACAATTAAAAGAAATGTTTTATTCAAAATAAACATTTTGAAATTCAATTTTCGAAACTAAACAACGGCTAGATAAAGTTCCAGAAAATTTCCCCTACATAAAAGACAAACTAGGGAGGCCCTAGCCTAGGGCGGCCCCCTTAAATACACGGGAGGCCCCCTTAATTTTAAGGGGACCGCCCTAGGTGTGACGCTCCCCCAGTTTGTCCTATAATACCGGATTCCCTCATATTTTCTCACCTTTTGCACTCATTCTTTCTGTTCTAAAACAGCTCACACATCTCACTAAAATCCTTTGATCATTTAATCATAAAGCTTTGTTTCCAAGTGATCCAAGCTCAATTCCTCAAGTGCAAGAGAAGAATACTTTCATCATCAAGTGAAGAAGTATTACACCTCAAGTGTGTATTGCAATCTTGTTGCATCCATATCACAAATTTGTAAATCAATTGTATATCTTGTATTTGTGTGTAGTAGCTAGATCTTGGTGATCTTTGTAAGTATAGTTAGATCGTGGTGATCTTACCAAGTAGTGTTAGATAGTTGTGATATAAGTAGTGTGGTGAAGTGAAGTTGTGAAGAAGTCTTGAAGTTGTGAAGAAGTCTTGAAGTTGTGAAGAAGTCTTGAAGTTGTGAAGAAGTCGTGAAGTTGTGAAGTCGTGAACAAGTCGTGAAGTTGTGTTGTGATAGATTGGTTCTATGACTAAGTTTAGAACCCTGGCATTTTAGCTTTGTGTCATAAATCGGTGTAAGCAACGTTGTGTACGGTTTTCTCCGCCATAAGGGAGTTTGTTGACATAGTGAAGAAAACTCTCGAGTTTGGTGCTCGGGGAGTGGAGTAGGGCGAAGAGGTGCTTCGTTACCGAACCACTATAAATCCTCACGTTGTGGTTTGATTGTTCTTACTCTTATCTCTTGTCTTACATTACTTTCTCATATCATTCTATTGATTGTTTAGATAAGTATATTGATCATATTGTGCAAGTGTTGAAATCACATAAAGTCGAATCTAAAAGTTTACAACACTATAAACACCTTAAATTTAAAAAGCGGTAAAATATTCAACCCCCCTTCTAGTTTTCCACAAATTGGTCTCAAAGAGCCACGCCTAAACAAGAATTTTTAAAAATAAATTTTATTTTAAAACTTGAATCGATCTATGGAATCGGAAAAATATTTAGAAGGGCAATCTATGCAAAGACCACCACTATTTGAAAGTGATGGATTTATTTATTGGAAAAATAGATTCGAAACTTATGTGAAGTCAAAAGATCTAGATCTTTGGCATGTTATTACCGATGGTGATTTTCCTCCTATTCAATTTAATCCCGAAACTAAAAAGGATGAAATTGTATCTTTTCATAAACAAGATGATGATCTTAAAAAGAAACTTGCAAAAAATAATGAAGCTAAAATGGTAATTTATAATGCTTTGCCACGTAAAGAATACGAAAGAATTTTTATGTGTCAAACCGCAAAAGAAATTTGGGATACTTTACTAATCACTCATCAAGGTAATAATCAAGTCAAAGCTAACAAAATAGATCTTCTTGTTCAACAATATGAACAATTTATGATTCCGGAAGAGGAGTCAATAGATAATGCCTTTGCTAAGTTTAACACTATTATTACTAGTCTAAAAGCACTTGATGAAAGTTTCTCTAGCAAGAATTGTGTTAGGAAATTTCTTAGGGCACTACATCCAAAATGGCGCGCGAAAGTCACGGCGATTGAAGAATCAAAGAATCTAACAACCTTACCTCTTGACGAACTAATTGGAAACTTGAAAGTTTATGAAGAAGTAATAAAGAAAGATGTAGAAACGGTTAAAGGCAAGAAAGAACAAAGTAGATCACTTGCATTAAAAGTGAAAAAGGAAGTAAGTGATGAAGATAGCTCAAGTTCCGATAGTGAAGACGAAGAGTATGCTATGGCCGTAAAGGAATTCAAGAAATTCTTCAAGAGACGAGGAAGATTTGCAAGACAACCATGAGGCGATAGAAAAACATTCCAAAGAAGTAGAAATGATGGTTATGATAAAAGTGAAAGAAAATGTTTTAGATGTGGTGACCCAAGTCACTTCATTGGAGAATGTTCAAAGCCGCCAAAGAACAACGATCAAAGAGCATTCATTAGAGGAGCATGGAGCGACAATGGAGAAGATGAAGTGGAAAAGACTAAAGATGAAGCTTGTCTTGTAGCTCAAGCGCCCGATGAAATATGCTTAGGAGTAAACTTGGAACCCGATGAGTGGATTAAAGATAGTGGATGCTCAAAACACATGACCGGTAATCAAAAGTTGTTTTCTTCATACAAAGCATACAACGGAGGTAACGTAATTTTCGGAAGCAACTTACGCGGTAAAATCATAGGCAAAGGTACGATTTCTCAAGACTCCTTAATAATTGAAAATGTTGAGCACGTAGATAACTTAACTTATAACTTGCTTAGTATAGGTCAAATATGTGATAATAAATGCAAAGTAATATTTACCGAACACGATAGCGAAATAATCAAAAACAAAAAAGTTATAGGTAAAGGAATTAGGAAAGGAGGATTATATGTAATGAAACTAGGAAATAAACCGAAAGACAAAATATGCCTTGCAACATTAGACAAAAATTCCACACTATGGCATAGAAGATTAGGTCACGCTAATATGCAACTAATTCAATCATTAGCGTCTAAAGAATTAGTTAGAAATCTACCTAAACTTAAATACGACCAACATTTTTGTGATGCTTGCAAAATTGGAAAGCAAGCTCACGTAAGTCACAAGGCCAAAAATATAGTCTCAACAACTAGATGCTTAGAACTACTTCACATGGATTTGTTTGGCCCCTCCGCCATACGAAGCTATGGAGGAAATCGTTATACCTTAGTAATTGTAGATGACTATTCTCGATACACTTGGACTAGATTTTTAGCAAATAAAACCGAAGCCTTCGAAGAATTCGAAATATTTAGCAAAATGATCCAAAACAAATTAGGATGTTCTATTGTATCAATTAGAACGGATCATGGTCGGGAATTTGATAATGAAGTACAATTTGGAAAATATTGTGATTTAAATGGGATATCTCACAATTTTTCCGCTCCTCGTACTCCACAATCAAATGGGGTAGTAGAAAGAAAAAATCGCACTTTACAAGAAATGAGTAGAACCATGTTAAATGAACAATCCATTCCTCAAAAATTTTGGTGCAATGCGGTCGATACATCAACTTATATAATTAATAGAGTTTCTATTAGACGTATTTTAGGAAAAACTCCATACGAGTTGTTGAGAGGTAGGAAACCAAACCTTAACTATTTTAGAGTATTCGAAAGTAAATGTTTTATTCTTAATACAAGAGATTACCTCATCAAGTTCGACCCTAAGCTGTACGAAGGTGTTTTTCTAGGATATTTACAAAATAGTAAAGCTTACATAATACTTAACAAACAAACATTGAAAGTTGAAGAGTCATTGAATGTAACTATCGATGAAACTCCACCTCCACCTAAAACACCACCATTAGAAGATGATGAATTAGTGGAAGAAGAAGCTATTGAGGTTAGTAAAACAAAACCCATGGGCAATGATCTTGAAGATATTTCATTAGAAAATAATCAAATAGCAAACATTAAAGAATCTAAAAGTCATCCCCTAGAAAATGTTATTGGTAATCTAAATCAAAGAACTCTTAGGTCGCAAGCTCAAGACAAAAGTAAATTTTTTTGCTTTATTTCAACAATAGAACCTAAAAATATAAATGGAATTAGAAGATGAAAATTGGATAATGGCCATGCAAGAGAAACTAAACCAATTTAAAACAAATGATGTTTGGGAATTAGTCCCAAATCCCATGGATATGAACATTATAGGAACAAAATGGGTATATAGAAATAAACTCGATGAAAATGGGGTCGTAACTAGAAACAAAGCCAGGTTGGTAGCCTAAGGTTATAATCAACAAGAAGGAATTGATTATGATGAAACATATGCACTCGTAGCTAGACTAGAGTCCATAAGAATAATTTTAGCTTATGCTTGCGCACTAGATTTTAAGTTATACCAAATGGATGTGAAGAGTGCATTCCTTAATGGTTTTATCAATGAGGAGGTTTACGTGGCACAACCTCCGGGATTCATTGACTTCGCAAAACCTAATTATGTCTATAAACTTAAGAAAGCTCTTTATGGTCTAAAACAAGCCCCAAAAGCTTGGTACGATCGACTAAAAGCCTTTCTTATTAAACATAATTATTCTATGGGAATGGTAGATAACACTCTCTTCACTAAAAAGAAAGACTCCAACATCATTATTGTCCAATATATGTTGATGACATGTTATTTGGATCTACTTGTCAAGAAATGTGTAATGACTTTGCCAAGATCATGCATGATGAGTTTGAAATGAGTATGATGGGGGAACTAAACTTTTTCTTAGGATTACAAATAAAACAATTAGATGATGGAATATTTTTTAATCAATCAAAATATATTAAGGAAATGCTTAAGAAATTTGGACTAGAAGACTCTAAGCTAATAAAAACCTCTATATCTAAGGAAACCAAACTCACAAGAGATGAAGAAGGTGAGTCCGTAGATAATACCAAATATAGAGGCATGATAGGTAGTTTATTATACTTGACGGCAAGTAGACCCGATATCATGTTTAGTGTTTGCCTTTGTGCACGCTTTCAAGAGGATCCCAAAACCTCTCACCTAGAAGCGGTTAAACGTATCTTTCGATACATTAAAGGCACTATGCATTTAGGATTATGGTATCCTAAGGGATCCGGCATAAAAACAATAGTTTATGCGAATTCGGATCATGCGGGAGACTACGTAGATCGGAAGAGCACTAGTGGTGTTTGCACGTTCATGAGATGTTGTTTAACATCTTGGTTTTCGAAGAAGTAAACCGCTCTTGCCATCTCCATAACCGAAGCGGAATATGTTAGCGCCGGAAATGCATGTCAACAAGCACTATGGATGAAACAAGCTCTCGTAGACTATAGCATTAGGTTAGACGATATTCCAATAATATGTGATAACAAAGGGGCTATAGACTTAAGTAAGAATCTCGTTCAACACTCACGAACAAAACACATAGAAATTCGCCACCACTTCCTCCGTGATAATGTTCAAAAAGGGAATATCTCTATAGAAAAGGTCTCATCAGAAGACAACATAGCCGATATCTTAACTAAACTACTTAAACGTGAACCATTTAACTACTTACGCCTAGGTCTAGGAATGATGAAACAAATTGACTAAGTTTTCAGCACTGAAAATAAAAAATGATCTATTTGTCAAAAATCTGAGAAATTTTTTTTTTCTTAGACGGCGGCCCCCTTAATTTTAAGGGGATCGCCCAGACATTAAGGGGACCTCCCACTAAAAAAAATAAGTAAATAAATAAATAATAAGTCTTTCTCATATCTAGGATCACATGAAAATTAATTTTCATATATTGTTGAAATATGAAAAAAACTAAATCATGTGATCCTAGATATTGTTGAAATAATTGCTACTCCACATTTGTCGCACTTAGGCACACACTAGTATTTGCACAAAAGTTTGTTTCCTTTTTAACTTAACCCTCTATCATGATAATTTTTTTGTGCATTATATCTAGTTGCTATTTCATATGCTTTTCACTCAACTCATATATGATTATATGCTAAAATTGTGTGAAATAAGTTATCCTACATATGTAAAATATTGAATGCTTAATTGCTATGTGTTAAAAATCTTAATTGCCATAAAAGGATGGACTTGCTGCAAAATTAACTTCCAAAACAGAAACCCTTACACAAAATTTTAAGAAAAATTGAATTTTGGGAAATCTGGGAAATGCTAGAAGGCGGTCCCCTTAATTCATAACGGGCGGCCCCCTTATCTTTAAGGGGACCGCCCCCTATTTAAGGGGACCGCCCTAGTATAACACGGGTAAAACAATATTTTTTTCCTTTTTACCAAATACCCTCTAGACTAATCTAACTGTTTCCCTAATACACATAACATTTCTTGGATTTGGATCCTTTGAATGTCGGACCGCCCTAGCATGACACGGGTAAAACAATATTTTTCTTCCTTTTTGACCAAATACCCTCTAGACTTAGCTATTGTTTTTATAAATTCACAAACATTTCTTGGATTTGATCCTTTAAATGTTTATTTTTCCGAATTAAAACCTTTCCTCCTCTATAAATACATCCTCAACCATCATCATCACAATCATCCTCACCAATGACATCTCCTATCAAACCCACATCCAAACCATCAAGGGTAGCCAAAATGAGTGTGAAACCCATTTGAAGGAAGAAACCAAACCTTTGCAATACATCTAATGTGCTCAATGCAAATTCACCTACACCAATGCAAAAACCACTCACTCCTCATCATGAACCATCTCAAGAAAACAAACACCCCAATCAAGCATTACCAAATCTTTACATCAAGGACACTACCACATCACCACAAGTTGTCTCACATCCTCCACTTCCTATCTCACCCATCAACTCACATGTTGCTCACACTCAAGCTCCACCTCAAAGTGACAACCAAACTCAACACACACCACCTCTATCTCCAAGTAGAGAAATCCTATTTGATGACATTAATCAACTACAAGACCTATCAAACCTCTTATCCATGCATCTCTCTCAACAACAAAACAACATTCCCTCATCACCTTACTCTCCAAACCTACCACACACCCTCAACATTAACCAAGTTGAAACCCATGTTAGGTATTGCCCTTGTTGCATCTTCACCTAAAAACAATTCCTTGCTTTAATTAAGGATATCAATTGGATTGAATTCCTCCTCACTCGACCTCATCCACCACATAGAGTTCAAAGAGATTATTCCTCCACAACCGCCTCCGCTCCAAACTCTCCAACCAACTAATCTCGTAACTTGCCTCCAAATAATCGTCAAACCCTTTTGTGTCGCAAGCAAGTCAAAATTCCTTCTATGGCTATTTAGGATTTTTCTTTATGTATTAATATGCCTCTAAAGCATATTTGTTTTTTTATGAATGCTTGCGTGTTGTTCACACACATTGTCCTAAATGAATGAAGTATCTTTTGCTTTGATGTTTGCTTGCACTTGTCATATTTTTCCTTCATTCTTGCTACATGTTAGAAATATTTGTATTGTTCTAACACGTTTTTGTAGCCAAGAAACCATAGCTCGATTCCTTGGTGCCCTCGAATGAGGGGGAGCACACATCAAGGGGGAGCATTTATTCCGTCGATTTTACTAGCAACTTTCGACATGTTTTTTTAATTTTACAAAAAGGGGAAGAAATGACATAAAACTCACTAAATACTTGTTTAAAAATAATTTTACATTTAATGAGTTTAAATTTTGTAATCATCAAAAAGGAGGAGATTGTTGATAAAATATAATGCCTAAAAACATTACTAATATTTTTCACATCTTTACGTTTTGATAATCACAAAATATAAAAACGTTCAATGTAAAATTAAACGTAAACAAGTAATTAGTAGTAAATTTTTATTTCGAAAATTATATCACTTCAAGGTATGAATAAATAAATGCTTAATGCATTTTATGATCAAAGAAATTTTTTTATTCAACCTCACACTTTTATAAAATGTTGTAAACATTTTTATAAACATTACAAAACATTTTCTACAATTAAAAGAAATGTTTTATTCAAAATAAACATTTTGAAATTCAAATTTTCGGACCTAAAACGGCTAGAAAAGTTATAAATGCAATTATATTCTCTCCATTATCTTTTCCCAGACAATACAGACGAATCCGTTGTTGCCATGATTCAAAGTCTGTTCTATCAAAAGGGGACCGCCCACCTATTTAAGGGGACCGCCCCTAGGTAGACGCTCCCACAGTTTTTCTTACAAATACTAGACTTTTCCCCACAATTTTCTCACCTTTTGCACTCATTCTTTCTGCTCAAAACAGCCCACATATCCTCTCTAAAATTCTTTGGTCATTTAATCATAAAGCTTTGTTTCCAAGTGATCCAAGCTTAACTCCTTAAGTGAAAGAGAAGAATACTTCCATCATCAAGTGAAGAAGTATTACACATTAGTGTGCATAGCAATCTTGTTGCATTCATATTACGTATTTGTAAATCAATTGTATATCTTGTATTTGTGTCTAGTAGCTAGATCTTGGCGATCTTTGTAAGTATAGTTAGATCGTGGTGATCTTACCAAGTAGTGTTAGATAGTTGTGATATAAGTATTATGGTAAAGTGCAGTCGCGAAGTTGTGAAGAAGTCTTGAAGTTGTGAAGAAGTCATGAAGTTGTGAAGTCGTGAAGTTGTGTTGTGATAGATTGGTTCTAGCTAAGATTAGAACTCGACATTTAGCTTTGTGTCATAAATCGGTGTAAGCAACATTGTGTATGGTTTTCTCTGCCAAAAGGGAGCATGTTGAGTAGGGCGAAGAGGTGCTTCATTACTGAACCACTATAAATCCTCGTGTTGTGGTTTGATTGTTCTTACTCTTATCTCTTGTCTTGCATTATTTTCTCATACTATCTTATTAATTGTTTAGATAAGTATATTGTTTATATTGTGCAAGTGTTGAATTCACATAAAGTCGAATCTAGAATTTTTTACAAACATTTTAAAACCTTAAATTAAAAAGCGGTAAACTATTCAACCCCCTTCTAGTTTTCCACATATTTTGCCATTTCAGAATGCCCAAAGCTCTAATCAGTGACAAAGGTACTCACTTCTGCAACAAAATAATGGAAAAAACCATGAAAATATATGGAGTTAACCACCATTTCTCGACATCATATCATCCTCAAACCAGTGGTCAAGTTAAAAATACGAACAGAGCTCTTAAAAGAATTCTTGAAAAAACTGTTAAAGACAATCCTGCTATTTGGTCAAGAAAACTTGATGATGCTCTATGGGCTTTTCGCACTGCTTACAAAACACCTACCGGTACCACACCTTACAAGCTTATATATGGAAAAAACTGCCACTTACCATTTGAAATTGAACTCCGTACATACTGGGCTCTGAAGAATTGCAACCCAGATCTCATCGCTGCTGGTGAGAAAAGAATGTTTCAATTACATGAATTAGATGAACTTAGACATCAAGCCTATGAAAACTCTCGTCTATACAAGGAAAGAACCAAAGTCTGGCACGACAAAAAATTAAGAAGGAGAAAAGAATTCAAACAACGAAACAAAGTTCTACTATTCCACTAAAAATACAAATTTAAACAACCAAAACTCAGATCTCGATGGTTAGGACCTTATGTAGTGAAACATCAATATCCATCCGAATATGTTGAACTTTATAGAAAAGATGGAAAGACATTCATAGTCAATGGCCATCGACTTAAACTATATCATGAAGAAGATAATGACCCAAGGGAAGCAGTAACTCCCTTTTTCCCAAAAGAATGACTCACGAAGTATGAGTCTAGACTCTCTTTAAAATTAAGCATTTCTCAGGAGGCAACCCGTGCTTCACTTAAATGTGGAGGAATCCATCCTCTATTCTTCTACTAATATATTTTATTATCTTAAAAAAACAACAAAAATATTTTCTATTTTTGTGCTTTTGTTTGTTTACTCTTATGCAGGCACTTTAGCTTAAAGATATGAAAAATTATGAAGTTTGCTCAAGAATAGCACTTAGCTATACATTTTTTTATGCCCCGAGAAGTACCGTTTTCCCATAATTTTATCTATTTTATCTCTATGATCAGTTATCACATTGAGAGAAATGTTCAACTTAAGTGTGAAGGGGGGGCCAAATAGGAAAAATTATTCATATCCCTTTTTTTGCCCTATCAAAAATTTCTTCCAACCAATATTTTATGAAAAATCTTAATATATATTTTCTTTCAAAAGAATAAAAAATACTCTTAGTAAGGCAAATCTGACCGGATTGAGATTATAGCTAGCAATACCTACTCCACTAATTGTAAGCATTCTAAGCCTATAAGAATATTCGGGTATCCACCTTTATTACCCAAGATAATTGATGCCTTTAGCTTGTTTGAGTTAAGGAATGAGCAATCATATGTATCTATTCCATCGTTATGGATGTGTATATGTGGTTTTGTCGCCTTTTCTGGAACATTGGTATTGGTTTATCATTATATTTGAGCGAGCTGGTAATTTAGAAGCTCTAGAACTTGTGCTTAATCATCATTTACTAGATCGCAGTGAGGTTAATTTATAGACAAAGTCGTATGATAAGAGGCGAAATAAATCCCTATGTAATCATGTATCTGCGGCACTCGCTTTTAGTGTTGAGATCCCCAAAGTATCCCAGGAATAAGAAAAATGTGCTCGATGAAGAAGTTCTGTGCCCAGTCCCAGTTATAAGCATTTGATCAATATATATATATATATATATATATATATATATATATATATATATATATATATATATATATATATATGTATATGTATATATGTATATGTATATGTATATATGTATGTATATGTATATGTATATGTATATATATGTATATGTATATACGTATATATATATATATGTATATGTATATATATACATATGTGTGTATACGTATATATATCTATGTGCTGTTATATTATATATATATTTTATAGATTTGATTATATATATCTAATATATATATATATATTTATTTCTATATAATATTAAAGTTCAAAGTATAAAGCAAAGTTTTGGCACATGGAATCAAGTATCTGCTATTCACCCTCATCAATATCATGTTTTGCCTCTTTGAGATTTTTATCTAGGTTAAGTACAAGCCTATAGTAGCTGTCTAGATTATGTCTGTGCAAATTAAGTGTTCTTCACATATATATGAAGCCTATCTGAGTGGCATGAGTAAATTAAAACCAAACACTATCCCTATGTGAGGTGCTATGTTATATGTCTATGCCTAAAAAGTTGCCTAATGTGCAATCTCTTATAAAATCCAAATTTTCTCCACGTCACGATAAATGATTTATTTTTCTCGCTTTGATTGCTTGACGATAAGCAATAAGCTAAGTGTGGAGGGATTTGATAACGCCCAAATTATACATTTTTTATGGCGCTATTTGTATATATTTTATCATTTCTCGTGAACTTTAGATACTTAAAAGCTAAAAATTACTTGCAGGATCACTTGAAGACAATACATACTAAAACTCAAGAAATTACACACTTTGAAAGACAAATACAAAGAGAAGAAAAGATATCATGCTAGATGAACATGAAGTACGCTGCACTCCACTAATGTATGCCGCACTTATCTATATAGCCAAAAAACCATCGCACATACCTTTTGTGCGTCGCACTTTCCATTTGATGAGAAGGATAAATGAAGACTTTGTTGGGAATAAAATGCACTAAGGCATTTCAACTGCTAGTTATGATTGTTTCCACTGCTAGTGTATTTTGCCACTGTTAGTACAAATCTTTCATTGTTAGTGTTTCCACTATTGAAGACTTTCCACTGCTAGATGAAGATAAGATTTACACTAAGTCATATACGCGTTATTGTTATGTTTAGAATGTATTTTGTGTATATCTCATATATTTAGGAGATTTGGTTAAGTCTTATCATGTACAGGACTCCTTGGACTATAAAAGGAGTCCTTAGGTTAATGTAGAATATAGATCTTTGATATACATTCTCTCATAGCTTTAAGGTTTTGTAACCCTAGTACTAGTTGAGTACTCGTATTATTGCAATAATAATATTAAAGCTTTTTGTAATTCCTTGTTCATTCCATTTCATTGTTATTCTTCTTGATCATCAAAGGTTAGATTCCGCATAACCTTTGGTGAAACATCTTAACAAAGTTTCTCTCATTGTTAGTTTGGATTTATCCAAGGTGACAATAACCTTACAAGTTAAGGTATTAGATCAAAGTTTGGGAACAACAAGTGGTATCAGAGCTTGTTGAGAGACTTTGATCTAAGAAGTATAACATACTGATCTCATCACCAAAACACAAACATAAATGGATCCATATAACCACACAACTCCTACTTCCATAAAACTCCCAATCCTTTACACTAGAAAGTTTAAACAATGGAAGTTTAGAATCTAACAGTACCTATAACATGAACACTATGCTATATGGGAAGTCATAGAGTTTGGTGACTCCTACAAACCCCCTCCAAAGGAACCAGGCAAAGCAGTATCTAGTGAAGGTTCTGCAAAGAAGAAGGGAAGAACTGTGGCTATAACTACTGAAGATATGCAGAAAAGGAGAAATGATGTCAAGGCAAGAACTACTCTATTATTGGCTCTCCCTGATAAACATCAGTTGAGATTCAGCAAATATGATAATTCTAAAGAATTTTGGGAAGCCATTTTGAAAACCTTTAGTGGAAATGAAGCTACCAAAAAGACAAAGAAGAATCAATTAAAGCAGCAATATGGTAACTACAAGGCTGAAGGGTCTGAGACACTTGAACAAACCTTTAACAGGTTACAGGCTATTGTAAGCCATCTTGAGCTCATGGATGTCCCAATTGAACAAGTATATGAACCTGAGGTCCAAAAGAGAGCAGAGTCAAACTCACTGATGAGGTGTCATTTTATACACTTTTTCTGGGCCATTTAACCCCCAATATCGTGTATTTATGCCCAAAATAGGTACTTAATCGTTCCTTTTCAGGTATTTCTCATTTGGACAAATTACACGTGACTTGGGCTCATTTGGAGAAGAAATGGATAATATTACGAACCAACACCAATACTCTTGAAGATTTGTGTTCACAGACCCTGGAGACGGCGTCGCATATCATACACGATGCCGTCACAAATCCTACTACGACGGCATCATAAGATATGGCGACGGCGTCAGCCCGTATAATCCAGCCCATTATCTAGAATATTCTTGTCACGACGGCGTCACAATTAAAACACGACGCCGTCGCAGCGATTTTCCTATAAATACAAATCTGATTTTAGGGTTTTAAGTGTGTAACTTTAGATTAAAAAGAGGGTACGAACCTTAGTTCGTTTAGCAACTATTAGGGACGGTTTTAGGGCCTAAAAACCCTATTGTACTTCTTTCAATTCATGTTCTAATCAAGCAATACTTATTTAATCATTCAATATGTCTTGTTGTGTGATTCTTATCCGTTCTTGCTTTATCTATAACATGTTTGGCTAAACCTCCTATTATGTTTATTTATGATTGTATGAAACCTAGAATGTAGATCTTAGTGGTGTTGTTTCTTGTGATGGATATGCATGTTAGGTCTTAGAAAACTAGCTTTTGTCTATATCGTTGTTGATATGTCTAGGAAAACATGATTGTGTAGAAAAGATACCATCGGGTAACAATCTTCATACTACTTTGCCCCTTATATGGTTGATCCACTCTTAATATATTTCACATGCATTTAATATACTCTCAGGGGCCTTGTAATCGTCTTCATACTACCTTACTTGTGCGTTGCCTTAACGGAATCTTAAATAGACAACGGGTTCGTGCAATTCGTTCATGACTTAGGAAATAATTACATAGATCATCACAAGTGTGACAAAGCAAAAACACTAGGATAAGCAATCTAAGGAGTAATGCATGATTAAATAAACACAATCTTTTATTATATTGTTATTACCACTAGTTTAGTTTATATTTAGTTTAATAGCTAAAACCAAACCACCTCTCAAATATATGATTTTACTTGCTTTCATAACACATAAAAACACAAAAAGAATCTTCTCTCAACCCTTAGAATTCTGTTAGACCGTGATCAAGCCTTCCCA
>BQNB010015520.1:59841-73126 GCA_026074375.1 Tanacetum coccineum
ATTAGCCTTCAAACGTCATAATAAATACAAGAGCAATTATTTAGCCAAGGTAAACTAACCGAGATAACGAATGATACCAAAAATTGAACGATTACTAAAGTATATGTAATTACACGTTGTCTCCTATGGAATTGATAACGTTGCTTGACCTCTTCTTCTCTTTTTCTCCTATGAAAATCAACTTTTGTGGTTTAGGTATTGAGAATACGATTTAGCACACTTAAAACTCGTTTTTGAGTTTTGTATTTATAGGGTCTGGAAGTTGGTTCGATATGGCGTATCTAAGGTATTGGATACGGCGTATTGGGGTTTCTTAGAGTAGAGACCACGTTTAATATCTTCCAGAATATTCACAAACTAGATCTTCAATACGGCGTATTGACATCTTCTGGATACGACGTATTGAGCTTCATTCCTTTGTAGTCTTTGGTGAGTGCAGGCACGGATATGCCGTATCTTCCTTGATGGATACTGCGTATTGGTCTTCAGAATAGTAATCTTCAAAATATCTTCATTTAAGCTCCAGAATGCGCGCCTTTTGCTATCTATCACCAAATACTCCATAATTACTGCAATTCTCAAATGTAAACGATTAAGTAACAATTCTTTAAAATAGTTATACAAAATGGGTTAATAACATGGGATAAATGATGTTATAAAATAGATGTTATTTGATGTCATCAACGGCTTGCACACCAGATTTATCAGATCCATGAATATCGTCGGTGCGTTGGTTAGTCCAAAAGGCATTACTTGAAACTCGTAGTGACCATAACGATTCCTAAATGCCGTTTTCAGAATGTCTTCCTCCCGAACTCTAAGTTGGTGATAATCAGACCTCAGGTCAATCTTTGAGTAAACACTCGATCCTTGAAGTTGATCAAACAAATCATCGATTCTTGGAAGTGGATACTACCCGTTCTCATGGTACAGCTTATTCTAATCTTTGATAGCCGTTACACGTTCCTTACAAATTTCCGTCCTTCTTTTTGTCAAACAAGTCATAACTAGTGTCCTAGGCGAAGACTAGGTCTTCTGGCAATATAGTCAGAAAGTTCTTGTAACAAAGCTGACTAGAGCTGATAACTCTTGCTTCTCAGATGGAGCTAATCTATACAGGGAACGTACTACAGGTGCAGCACCAAGGACTAAGTCGATTTGAAATTCGACTTGTCGAGTCGGTGGAAGTACCGGCAAGTCTTCAAGAAAAACTTATGGAAAATCCCATACGATTGGCACCTCTTTAAGTCGCTTCTCTTCCGACTTGTCTTCAGTTTTCTTCTCATTAACTTGTGCCAGAAAGACATGGAATCCCTTTTGAATATACTTCTGGGTCTTGGTGCACGATATGATGCTCAATCTCGAATTACTTGCACTGTTACTTCCCTATCCATGAATCGTCAACACTTTATTCCCATACGGAATCTGAACAACCTTCTCGCCACATACGATCAACGCGTGATACTTCGACAACCAATCCATTCCGATGATGACATCGAAAATACCAAGTTCTATAGGTATTAGGTTTATGTTGAACGGATGATTTAGTAAGTTTAATGTACACCCTCTAAGGATAGTGTCAGACTCTACGACTCTTCCGTCGGCCAACTCGATAGTGTAATTAACATCTAGTGTAGCTAGGACAACGTCCATTAAGGAACTAAAAGTAGTTGACACGAAACTTCTATCAACCCCAATCTCCATAGTTCCCCTAGTACTAGACTCGGCCTCATCCTCGACCTTGTCATCTCCCTTAAATCCATCCTCAGTCTTAGCCCTAATCTCATCATCTGTCGCAGCCTCTGCTGTGATATCTACCTTAATGTCGCCCATAACATCCGAATCAATGTCCTCCCTACTACCTACCTTTATACTTTCCTCACTGCTATCCTCCGAAGATAATGCGGCTGAAGGACCCCCAATCCTCTTGCGAGGCAGGAGAAGATCAGCACGAGCAGATGATAAAGCTCCTGGTGTTGGAGTAGCTAAAGGTACTAAAGTAGCCGAGGACCTACATCTCTTTGGAGATGGTCCAGTAGACGGAGATGGTGTAGGTGAATGATCGGCAGTAGGAACTGGTTTGTCTCTAGTAGCATGACCGGGCACATTGGCCAGTGCAACAGTAGCAACAGATGATACAGAACAAATGGACCTCCTACGGTTCACTGGTATGCGAACCAGAAATGGATGTACCCTTTTTCTTACAGTCAACATCCTAAGTACCCCGTTAGGGTGGGTACAAAAGGGTCGACCAAGAGGAATATCCTACCCCAGTAAAACCAATACATCAGGTCGGCGATGTACCCCAAGCGGTGCAGGTACAACTCGACATGGTGCAGGTAATGAAATGTTAGTAGATGGTAAAGTATGAGTAGATGATGGTGATGATGGTCGTGATGCTACATTGCCCCTCCATCAGGCAACATCAACCTCGTGTGAGTCAAGTGATGAATGACTCACAAATGAATCGCTGCCAGAGGAATCATCGGATGCCTTCGAAGAATCTGAAGTGTGTAGAAATGGAGAAGTAATAGGTGAAGCTGGTGCATAAACCGAAGATAATGGATCCTCAGACGGATCAGCCTCTGAAGTAGTGTGGATGTCTAGGTCAGGTACCCCGGCAGGTGAAGCGACAACAGCCACCACCTTCAGAACAACAGTTATGACAGTAGGAATCTTCTCGAACATAACAACCCGAGAAGTGAATGATCCCACGCTATCCTCCAAAGAGTCAGAAGAAATAGAAATAATCAAAGTAGCCATAAATCTGCACAAGCAAAAGTTTATATAAATCTCTTTATATGAAACCATGCAAGGGACGTACGGTGTAGAAAAATAAACGTGATGCGAAATATATCATGGCAAAGATTAGATGAATGTAAAATAATTATGGTAAAATAACATAATTAATACTTAAGTAAGAATAATACTTAAATATTTATTATTAGTAATCGCATATATAAGGCAAGTGGAAACACGTAAGGATCACATACTGGTTATAGACCAGACCTAGTATATACTACCTGGTTCTCTATAACCTTGGCTCTAAATACCAATCTGTCACACCCCCAAACCGGGTCTAGACGGAATAGGTGTCCGGGGGCGTGAAGTCATGAATAAACATCACACAAAGCACGAGAACGACCACTATATGGACGTTTTTAAAATAAACATCGTTGCACTAATAAAATACTTTAAAGTTTACATAAGTTTGAATGAAATAAAGAGTAAAGTGCGAAAGCTAAATGAAGTTTTAAGACAATCAACGACATTTAATGATAGATAAAGTTCTTGAAAATAGGCCATGCATGAGACATTTAAGTAGCACAACAACGAAGATCCAAAGCTAAGCACCTAAAAAACATGCTTAAAATCTCAACAATAATGTTGGTGAATTCATAGGTTTAGTTAAGATACAAGTATGGACCACAAGATTTTAATAACGTGTGAATCGGTTGTAACACATACAACATCACAAAAGTATTTACGTTCGCACTAACCTCATGACACCGAAGCTAAATAGAGTTTGCAGCATAATTAATGCCAAGTTGCCATGCAGATATCTAGTTCAAAATATCCATAAAGTTTCAACATGAAACGCATCCGTTGGCCTGTATAGTCAGTCAAGTACCCGACCCAGTAAGAATCACCAAACCCAGATGGAGATTATCAATCCCTAATATATCTATTAATAACACTCGCGCTTACTCATAGTAATTAACGGTTCATGAAAGTGGCAGAGTTGTGAACTAAAGGTACTTAGGCAAACACGTATACAATAAGAGTTTCAATAACGTACTTGTGTCCAAAGTTTAAAAGCAAGCAATGTTTCTCACCCCAAAGTTGTAAATCATTCACAAAAGTGTAAAATGTGTGGCTATGAACTTACCTTATGATATCGATGAACGTAGGAAATCAATCAATGAAATCAACGTAAGAAAAGTGTTGTCGATGACTCTAACCGCAACCTAAGTAAAAGACGGGTCTTAGGAGCGAGGAATTTCATAACGAAACGACGTATAATTTGTTAGCATAGTTTGACAACATCCATATGTGTTTGTGCTCTCGTTTAATTTGTAAAGACGTGTTTTTTATTAAAAAATTGTATCATTAATTAAATTATGTCATTGTATGAAAAAAAATACTATTTTTGGAAAGTTTATATGTTTGGAAAGTTTGGAAATCCGGGACGTTAATACCGTCCCCTAATAACGGTTAATCTATTTACCCTAAATGCACTAACTAGACTTAAACACCTACTTCCACTTTCAACCCATTAATACTTATCTCGAAATCAAAACTTACTATATTTAACAATATTCGACGTTTTTGAAATATCAGCCTTAGAAGATCTCTAACGCGCCCTAATAGAATAAAAGTGTTATAATAACTTTCACCAATGTTTCCACGTCCAACGAAAACCCGAAAATCCCATTTTATAATCCATTGGCTCAAAAGATATGTTTAAAGTGTCTAAAAGTGACTCAACATTTTGATGACCTAAGTCTCTCGTTTTTGACTTTGAAGCTTAATGGATCGGGATATCTTAAGTAAAACATCACTTCAGACAACTTTCGTGTTTTAAATTTAAGCCGGTTCGGAGCCGAAAGAGGTCGAAATTTCGTTTCAAAATCTGACCATAACGTAAAATAAAGCTGTCACGGTTTGCTAGTTTTTGCCGATTAGAAATGACCATAATTCCTTTGTTTTTAATCCGATTTCCATGTTCTATATATCAAAACCTTCGTATGGATACGTACCATCAAAAGCTTAGAGATTTATCTTTTAAATATGTTTTTAAGACCTTTCAATCTCGCTTACCATTTTCGGACATCAACAAATCTAGTCAAAACGACACCGAGTTCTCTACCACAACTTCTCAAATCCCAATCTAACCTAAACTCCGTCGTCTACCTATTTCACAACAAAAACCATTCTTAAATTCTAACTTAATCCCGTCGCCAAATCTTCTCAATACCACTTTTATCGCTTAAACAATCACTACGAAGCTAAAAGTACTCATAAAACGCAAAACTAAGAGTAAAATTTCAAACTTTAAAAAATAGATTGTACAACTTTGATCATGTTAATGTTTTTGTTATAAATATAGCCTCAAACATGGATGATATCAAGATTTTAAAGAAAACACAAGTTGGTGAAGGAAAGATTTGTGTAAGAGTTTACACAAATGAAGATAATGAAGTTACTTACTTGATTGCAAGAGAATAGAGAATAAAGTCTTGAACTTTAACCCAAAGTCAACAAATAAATACCCGAAAATAACCAACAAAAGAACCCAAATGTTACTTGAGGTAACTCACAATCACAACCGTCTTCAATCTTGAATAAAGAAGCAACAAACACCAAAAGAGGGTGTTTGTTTGGTCGGCGACGCAAGAAAGAAAAAGAGAAAGGAAGAGAGATTTTTGATGTGTGTGTTTTTAGTGTGAGAAAATAAATGAGAAAATGAAAGGATGGATAGGAATAAGTAGGGAAATTAAGTGACTAGATACATTGCATAAGAATTGAACCTAGATCCTTCTAAAGGATCCTAGGATAATTAGTACCAATGGGGGACGATTTAGAGAAAATGGTGGGATTGTGTTTGGCTAGGGGGAGGGGGGGGGACGAACCAAATGAGGACCAAGGGGGGTTCATTTTGATTATTTTTAAATTTGAATCATGCAAGGTGGTATCCAATGAGTTTTAGATATTTTTGGAAGACACTCTATATTTTTCTAATAGCGATTACGATATATGTAAAAACTAAAAACGCACGACAACTCGAAAGTAAAATAAGAAAATTTAAATATTCATTCGAAAGGTAAAAACGCGATGTCTGGCAAAAGACTACGTTAAATAACAAGCCGGAACGCATCCAGTAACGATTTTCAGTTATACGCGGAAAAACTTCCCGGTTCAATGCCAAATCAATACGTAAATAATAAAAGTCATACTAATGCACAAAAAAGTCAAAGATGTTGACCTGGAAATTTACGGGGCGTCACATTTGAGCTTCAAAAAGATGACGAATAATACGGGCACGCAAATCTTCATCAAAAGGCTCATCAGGATATGGGAAACTAAATGTACCAAGACCATGATGAAAAGGGGTGACCAATTCTGGACAAGCCTCCGAAACAAAAGAGTTTAACAAAGTTGAATTTAGTTTTCCAGTTTGAAATGTTGGTCATGGAACTAAGAAAGATTTGGGGAATATCATTCCTAGGTCTTTTGAAACATAAGCCAATCTCGCGTGCCCAACATTAAACAAAGAGCTAAAAAGAGGTAACGAAGGCTCCCTATAAGCCTTGCAAGCAACAATATAAGATGTAACACGAGCAACCCCAAAGGGATTAATAAGAGAAAAGTGACATTTAAAAAACTTAAAAACATCAAGACAGAATCGATTGAAAGGAAAGCGCAGATTACCAATGGTAAATAAATATAAGTACAAAGAAATATAATCGTCAGGCGCATCAACGACAGTCTAGTTAGTAGAAGGACATATAGGGGCATAACACATAGCAATACTATAATCATCGATAAAGTCAAAAAACTCACTATGAGTAACAAAACTAGTAAGAGATCGAAGATTCATTTTAGACATGACGCAAGAAAAGGTAAAACGAAAACGAAAATGTAAAATAATAAAAGAAAAGTCGAACATGTTAAAGATGAAGAGGCTTGTCGGATAAAAGTTATTCACCAATAAGAGGGGGCGGAATTTTTTTTAGATGGACGGTACAAATGAGGAAAGAAAGAGAATGAGAAGATTTATACCACACCCGCAAACAAATCCTGACCGTACACGTACAAATCTAGACGAAATAAACGATGTAGGCATAAAAGCGTGTGTGAACACGCGTAGGAAATTATGGTAAAATCACTCGAGTATTGTTTGGGGAAAGAAAATGTCAGGCGCTGAAAAAATGTTTCAAGGACTCCGGCATTTAATTTTGAAAAGACGTATTCAAAAGCCAGCTAAAAACACGCTCCGAAAAAGAAAGAGTCTGATGCCTTATGCCGTGAAAACAAACATAACACATCAGACTGAGGGGCTTGATGGTGCACCCCATCTTCCGACCGAAGCCTAGGCGCCTCAGATGCTCTACATGTGGCACTTCAAAAGTCATTATTGGCGTAAAGCCTACTAGACTACCGTAAGGGAATACGTCAATACACAAGAAAGACCACTCCAAATGGAGCCTGAGCTTCCGAGGGACCAAAGAATCTGACAAGAACAAGGCTACGCGCTAATGACAAAACAAAATATTTTGTGTACCCAACAAGGACAACGGTCGTCCTTTATTCCCGCTCGTGTATAACCGCTGCACATTGGCATGACCTCGGAGCCTCGATAGACTCCCTCTCATTGGCTAGCAAGATTGTGCTCCTTTCAGCCAACCTGGTTGAGACACATGGCTAATCCAGGTCATTCCTAGTATTTGCTTATAAAGAGCCGGCTTATTTGCACAAATCATGTACGTTTTTATTCCCTCACTACTCTCTCTCTCTAAAAAACGTACCACTTTTCGTGTCATCTGATTCTCACGTCAGAATCGGTTCGCAAGGTTTACCGATGCGCTTTGACTAACTAAAACATTTCATTTTTGTCTTGTTTTAGAAATCTCTCCTACGGTTTAAAGTATTCAAGTATGTTCTCAACGCATGTTCTGATTAAGAAAATGCAAAATATTGTACAATCAAATAACCATCGTGCATGAATATATATCTACTACATTCATATGATAATATCATTATCACATGTTGAATTAGTGGCTCAAATTTTCTAGTGGATCTGAATTCAATCCAATTCGTGGCTCAAAATGAAGAAAAATTAGAAAGTTGTGTTTGTGGCCCTCACTTAAAAGGGTCGGGCTCAATTATATCATACGTCGTTTTTTTTAGAGAGAATTGCAAAATTTGTCTTGTGGTTTTGGCCAAATTGCATGTTAATTTGTGTGGTAACCGCAATTATAAAATCGTCTGTTGAAAACTTTTGGGTTTCACTTTAGTCATTTTGTCGAACTGACATGATCTAAAATACCTAACTTGAGAGGAGTGGTGATTTTCGTAGTGAAGAATGTAAGGATTTGGAGCGTTATTTCATTCACCCACCGAGGGTATTTTTGTCATTTCAGTTTGACAAATGACTAAAAGTGGAACCCAAGGTTTCCCACACAGACGATTTTTGCAATTTTGATATCAACGCGAACCAAAAACGTCAATTAAGCAAAACGCTACAAGGATGATTTTTGCAATTTACTCTTTTTTTTAAATATAATGGTTTTATATGATATATAATTGAGGAAACAATACGTGTATGGTTCTTTGTTTAAAATTGTGACAGGTGTAGTGTTTTTATCCTGATTTAATGATGTAGTAGATATAAGGAGTGAGGTTATATTAGAAACCTTTCATTTCTTGGATACTATGTGACCAATCTCACCTTTCCATCCAAAAAAATCTAAGGGATGAGATTAAAATCCATTTATTAACCAAAAAGAAAAAGAAAAATAAAAAAAAGCGGAGGAGGTTGGTCATTTAACCCTCATAACCACCAACACCTTCAATCACTCACCTCGTCTTTTTCAGATCTTTCTCTCTCTCTCTCTCTCTCTCTCACCTAACATCATTAAAAACACATACAAACACATAGTTTTACGAATTCAGATCTGTTTTGACATCTTTGAGCGATTATCTCTTCTTCAGTTCATTAACATCAGGTAAGGTTCATCTGATCTATTTTTTTTATCTTTTTTTAGCTTATTTGATGTGAATAAATTTATAATTCAGCTTATCCTCTTTTAGCTTATTTGACGAATTATGTGAATTTATCGTGTTGAATGATAAACTAACTTATTAGGTGATTGATGTAGACAAGCTTATGAATTATAAACATCTGAATTTATCATGTTGAATTATAAGCTAACTTATTAGCTTATTTTTATGAATTATCAGGTTTTATGGCTTAATCTACGTTGAACAGATATAATATGACATGTTAGTGAAAAATCATATATGATAAGTTGCTTGAAAAAAATATAAAAAATTATGGACTGTATCATATATGATATAAGCTAGGTTTTAAGTATTTATACTATATCATATATGATAATGTACTTGAAAATAAAATACAAACAGTTTGTGATCTCCTAGTGAGTACTAAAAAGTTAGTTTTGTGTATAATATCATATATGATAATCTGTTTGAAAGTCAACTTTTTTAACACTATAATATATCATATATGATAATGTGCTTGAAACTAAAATACAAACAACTTTGTCATCTGGTGAGTAATTAAAAGTTAGTTGTGTGCCTAATATCATATATGATCATCTGCTTGAAAGTTAACTTTTTTAACATTATAATATATCATATATGATAATGTGCTTGAAAGTTAAATCAAATCTTTTTATTTGTGTAGAGAATGTTGTTTTCAAGACATCTTAAACACTACAAGCATCAAAAGGCCCAAGAAGCTCAATGAAGAAGCTCATGAATTTTCATTTCACTGTCAAAATGTATTCTTTGTTTTTCTCTTGTAATCTCCGTATGGAGTTTTGACGTCTACAAACGATTATTGTAAACCATTGGAAACTGGTACAATGTCTTGAAATAATGGATTAACTTTCTTGGTTCTATGTCCTCATGTTATATGTTGAAATGAAAATGGTGAAACATTTGTGGATGTGATTTTCGATATTATGTCTGTTTTGTTAAAGTTTTATTGCACCTTCATAATCACTTCCAATAAAAAAGCATTAGAACAGGAACACATGTTATCATTGTTTAAACATCAAGTATGATAGTTGATAAATCAATGATGATCATGTTAAATCATACGTGATTTACGAAAGAAATCACATATGATACTTTGTTACCAAATTGTAAAATACAAATATCACATATGATAATTCAAATATAAAAGAATCTGATGTAAATTCATATATAATTTCCTAGAATATCACATATGATATATAATAGAATCGCATTCATGTAAGATCAAAAACAACAAAATTTAAGTGAAAAAAGAATTATAACACTTGTTCTTATAACAATCAAACATAAAAGAGTGTTTTTTTAAACAACAATTTCTTCTTGAACAACAACTTAATGTTGAACCACGATTTGTACTTGATCTTCAAACCTCTTAGGGCACCTTCTCTTGTTGTGATCAAAACTTCAACATAATGAACAAGCATTCATGTTCTTCAATCCTGAAAATATAAAATGAATATAAAAGAATAAGTAAACTGTTTTTTGGAAAAATGAAATATCATATATGATAATCACTATACGTATAAAAAGTATCGCGAAATATCATATATGATATATATGATATATCATATATGATATATCAAACACGTAAGCCAAAAGCTATTTAAACTGCTTATTGCTAACTGATAAGCTAAATGCACCTTAATTCAGCTTATATGAACAAATTAATCTAATATAGCTTATTCAGAACATAAAAAAGCTAATAATAAAGCTTACTAACACTAAAAACATAAATAAGCTAACAAGATAGCTTATAATTCATCAAAATAAGCTAATAAGCTAGCTTATAATTCAGCAAAATAAATCCAGATGGTGATTAATAAACCTATTTACATAGATCATCTAATAAGGTAGCTTATCTCTAGCAATAATTAATTCAGATCATTTGTTCAAATAAACTGAATTATAAGCTCATAAATTTAAATGATAATAAATTAATAAGCTTATTCACATCAGATAAGCTAAAATAAGAACATATCTGATGAATCTAACCTGATGTTAATCAATTGAAGAAAGAGATAATGGATCGAAGATCGATCGATTATTTTTTTTTGTTGATCGATTGATTCTTTGTAGATCGGTGTAAAGAGAGAAAAAAGAGAGAAAAAAGGTGGTGCTGGAGAAAACACACATTATGTGCGTGTGTGTGTGTATTATGAGGTGTTTATGAAGAAAAAAAAATATATTGTACAAAAATACCCCTCTAGTGTAAATAGGCAATTTAATCTCATCCATTTAATGAGATGAAGATGGAGGGTGGGGATGAGTCCCCCGGTATTCAAGAAAACTTTGGTATCCAAATGAACCTAAATCTAATATAATATGTGGTTCTTGAAATATCTCGTCTACTTCCTTTATGCAACGAGGTTTGTAACCCGCGTCCTGCCGCGGAGCGCGCGAGACTATTTTTGCAACAGACCGATACCGCCAAGTACTATTTTTCAGCGATTGGGACTCACCTTGCAACAAACCGATAACCCTAAAGACTATTTCCGTAAACATTTTAAAATATATATTTAACTTCATCATTTCTTATAAAATCGCACGCAGTCAGAACCATTGCATTATTGGGCTCGTTTTCTTCGCAATTCGGCGATCTTTTCAGCGACATTTTTTTTCCGAATGAATCGATAGATATGCGCCCCGTAATTGACGAATAAAATTTATTTTTGAAAAGTCGTAACTAGATGAAAGTTGAGGGTGCGCTTTGAAAATTGAGTTTTAAAAAATATGAAAGAAAAGCGTAAATAGGTTAAAGTTCAGGGTGTGTTTTGGAATTTTGGTTTTTTAAATATATATTAAAATTCAATATTTTTTATAAAATCATACGCATGTCAGAAGCGGTGCAATATTGGGCTTGTTTTGTTCGCAATTCGACGATCTTTTCAATGACATTTTTTCCCGAATGAATCGGTAGATATGCACTCCATATTTGATAAACAAGGTTTGTTATATAAAAAAGTCGTAAATAGGTTAAAGTTCAAGGTGCGTTTTGAAAATTTTAAAAAAATCTCGAGATGCTAGCGTGGGGAATATTTTATTCCCTTGACACTGTGGCGATCTTTTCAACGACATTTTTTTCCGAATAAATCGATAGATATGCGCTCCGTAATTGACGAATAAAGTTTATTTTACTGAAAAGTCGTAAGTAGATGAAAGTTAAGGGTGCGCTTTGAAAATTCATTTTTTAAAAATATGAAAGAAAAGCGTAAATAGGTTAAAGTTCAGGGTGTGTTTTGGAATTTTGGTTTTTTAAATATATATTAAAATTCAATATTTTTTATAAAATCATACGCATGTCAGAAGCGGTGAATATATAATATAAAATATATTTAAATTCAACATTTTTATAAAATCCGTATGCATGTCCAGGAGCGGTGCAAAATTGGGCGTCGTTTTGTTCGCAATTCGCCGATCTTATTCAATGACATATTTTCCGTATGAATCGGTAGATATGCGCTCCATATTTAATAAACAAAGTTTGTTATATAAAAAAGTCATAAATAAGTTACAGTTCAGAGTGCGTTTTGAAAATATATAAAAAAAACTCGAGATACGTGCGTGGAGAAATATTTTATTCCCTTGACACTGTTGATGAGCATACTGCTCTTTTATATATAAATTTATAATTATAACTAGGACACTAGTAGCTTGGTCAAATATTCATCGCTCGCTGCTTTAGATTTATAATATTTATCACCAACAGGCAATAAATTATCTTTTAGGAAACTATTATTATTACTTATATTCATGGTTCTAAAAGACGTGTCATTACGCGCTAAGGTCTCGCAAAAGCGCAAGGCGTGACTTTCACGCTACGCAATAGGCCAGGGCTTATGCTTAAGGCTTGACGTGAGATGAGAAGTGAAAAAACGTTATAAGGCGCGATAAAGTGTGATGCGTTGAGGCTTTTTAATTCAATTTCGATAAAAATCCTTTTTTATTATAGTTGTAGGATATCAAACATACAATCAAAGATGAGTAAATGAGAAGGAAATTCTAAGGAGAGAAAGAGGAGGTTGGAACACTTAGTGAGAGTAAGAAAATGTATTATGAAATGAACCAACCACCCTCCCCAAGGCATGGAGAGGGTATATATACCCTTACAAGAGTCGGTCAACACAAGGGGTATCTTATGTTGACCCGGTTAGCATAGCTAGTTTCCAAATATTATACTACGAGCTACTTAACGATATTTTGGAAGTGACCGAGACTTTTTCGTATTCCTAACAATCTCCCCCTAAGGGAGGTCACTCCAATTTATAAAATCTTAAGCTTAGCATTCTATGAATGTCTTCAGTCATAGCTCGTAGTCTTGAGTTCTTAATCATTATCTTGTGAATGTGAAGTAGTGATCTTTAGACTTTAGGCTTGAGCTTGTTCCTTTAGCTTGACTTGTATGTGATCTTGAGCTTTTTGAGATCATCAACCAAGCATAATCTCTTTTCGCCATCTTGTAATCTTTGCCTTCTTGTGAACTTGTGACTTTTGGACCGACATG
>BQNB010015521.1:0-73126 GCA_026074375.1 Tanacetum coccineum
GCCAGAGATACATATATTTTTATATTTTTCTAATTTTAATTTTTTATTTTCTCTTTGAAAATTTTATATAAAATAAAAATATTTTTGTGTTTTTATGTTTTCTTATGTACATATGATACAGGATATGAGTTACCACCATCACTCGTCTGTTTCCTCTGCCAGACTTTTCAACGTTTCCGGAGACATGCTTCTCATACCGAGCTTTTCGATTAAGAAGTTGAATCTTTCTCTTGGCAAATGTTTGGTAAAGATGTCAGCCAATTGGTATTCAGTCCGGACAAAGTATAGCTCCACGATTCCATTTTCCACTTGCTCCTTTATAAAATGGTAGCGAACATCGATGTGCTTGGATCATGAGTGTTGAACATTGTTGCAGCATAAGGAATCACACTCTTGTTATCGCAGTACAGAGGAATCATATTGAATTGAAAGCCATAGTCTGTTAGTTGTGAACGCATCCATAGGATTTGAGCACAACACCCAGATAAGGCAATATATTCAGCCTCTGTACTCGAGATGGCAGTGCACTTTTGCTTCTTGGAAGACCAGCTAACAAGTTTGTCACCTAAGAACTGAACACTTTTTGATGTACTGCGTCTAGTGTCCTCACACCTTGCGTGATCTGCATCTGCATATGCTATCATAGACATACCGGTATCCTTCGAGTACCAGAGACCCATGTTAATGGTTCCCTTAAGGTATCGAAAGATCCACTTAACTGCATTTAAGTGCTTTTCGGTAGGCTTTGCTTGATACCGGGCACATAAGCAGACTGCATAAATAAGGTATGGTCTACTGGATGTCAGATACATAAGGGATCCAATCATACCACGGTAAAGTGTATCATCAATTGGAGTCCCCTGTAGATCTTCATCCAGTTTACTCTTTTCTACCATAGGTGTGTCTACAGAATCACTAGTTAGCATACCATATTTTTTAACAATTTCAGAAGCATATTTAGATTGGTTTATAAAGTGCCTCTAGGACTTTGAGAGATTTGTAATCCTAAAAAGAATGACATCTGCCCCATCATTGACATCTTGAACTTAGTTGTCATCTGATTAGCAAACTCATTACACATGGCAATATTAGTGGATGCAAATATTATATCATCAACATAAATTTGTACCAGTAATAAGTCGTTCCTAGCTTGCCGTATGAAGAATGTTGGATCAACTACACTTTGGAGAATTGTTGTGAGATTAGGAAGCTTAACATCATGTCGTACCATGCATGTGGTGCTTGTTTGAGATAGTAGAGGGCCTTTTTGAGCTTGTACACATGCGATGGGTTGTCCTGATCAACAAATCCTTCTGGTTGAGAAACGTAGACCTCTTCTTTGAGCTTGCCATTTAAGAAAGCCGTTTCGACGTCCATTTGGTAGATCATCATATTCTTATGAGCGGCATCTGCTACGAAGATACGGATGGACTCTATTCTAGCAAACGGTGCAAATGATTCCTTGAAATCAATTCTCTCTTCTTGCCTGAATCCTTGAGCAACTAGTCTAGCCTTATTCTTTAGTACCCCTCCAAATTCGTCCGTCTTGACCTTATAAATCCATTTTAGTTTGATCAAAAGCACTTTATCTGGACACGGCACCAATTCCCAAACTTCTAATCTTTGAAATTCATGAATTTCTTCTTGCATTGCATCGATCCATGATGGTTCGGTCATTGCTTGTTTGAAATTATTTGGTTCTACAGAAGTTAGGAAGGCATAAAAGAAACACCACATGGCGTCAGTTTGGAGTTGCTTTCTCGTAGAGACAGAGCGAGAAGGATCGCTGATCATGTTTGCTATAGGATGATTCTTAGTCCATTTACCAATGTGTTCAAATAGAGTGTGGGTTTGTCTCACATTCGATGATGACCCTTGAGAAGTTGACTCTTCATGAGGAGATTCATTAAGTAGATCATCATGAAAGATTGGTGTTTTTGGTGATTCTTCAAAAACTTGAGAATTGTTTGGAGATTGTTCTTGCTCTTGTGTTGATGGAGTACTTGATAATGGAGCATCCTGGTCAATGGAAGTTAACATAGGAGAATCGGCTAAATCTACAGCTCTCGAAGCAACAACTTCTTGAACTGAAGTAACAACAATTGGTGGAGGAGTGAAGTATTTATCGAACATAGGTTAAAACAAGTGATCCCAATCATCTCTGTTTGGTGGAATATAAGGTTTTTGAGAAACGGGGTTTGGAACGAGTCCTGAACTGGATGTTGCAGGAGTCATACATTGATGCCCGGGTCCTGAACTGAATTGTTCAGAAGCCATAGCTGTCAGCTCATCAAATGTCACATGAATTGTTTCAATAATTTTCTGGGTTCTTTTGTTGTAGATTCTGAACGCTTTCTTTGCGGGCGCGTAACCAACAAAAATACCAAAGTCAGCTTTTGCATCTAATTTACCCAGGTCATCATTGTCATTTGTAGGATAATAGAGTGAACCAAAGACATGAAAGAATGATAAATCCAGTTTCTTATCATGCATAAGCTCATATGAAGTTTTGTTGTATCGGCGGCGGATTATTGAACGGTTTTGGGTGTAACAGGCTGTGTTGATTGCTTCGGCCCATAAAAATAATGGAGCTTTAGAAAATATTAACATTGTACGGGCAGCTTCTATAAGAGTGCGGTTTAGCCTTTTGACAATGCCGTTCTGCTGAGGAGTACGGGCAACAAATGTTTGATGCGAGATGCCAACATTTTCATAAAATTCACGAAGTGTCTGATTGACAATTCCATTATCTGTTCGAACATTACGGACGGTTGCATTCAAACAAACTTGAATATTCTTGATGCATTTGATGATGGCATCAGGAGCTTCATCTTTTGTCCTCAAAAATCTAACCCAAGTAAATCTTGAGTAATCGTCGACAATCACTAAGATATACCTTTTTCTGTTAATAGTCGCCACACGCATCGGTCCACACAAATCCATATGCAAAAGATACAGCTTTTCTTGGTTAGTGTCTTCAGCTTTGGGTTGATGGGAGGATTTCTTCCTTTTTCCTAACGCACATGCGGAACATAAATGATCTTTTTGAAATTTAAGTCTTGGAATGCCTCGTGCAAGACCGTCTCTAGCTAGCTTATTAATAGTACCAAAGTTAAGATGTGACAACCGACGGTGCCATAGCCAGCTCTTAGTCTTTGACGCTTTGGATAGAAGACAGATTGGAGATGTTTTAAGCATGCCGTCAAGATAAATTGTGTACAAATTTGTGTCACGGGATCCAGAAAGTAGATCAACACCTTCTAAATTGCGAATAAATCAAGTGTTTTTCCGAAATGCGACTTCAAGATCTCCGTTGAAAAATTTACCAACAGAAAACAAGTTATGTCCAAGCCCCTCGACGTAGTATACCCTTGAGATAGTCACATTTCTCAGCTGATAGTCACCATACCCCATAATTCTTGTAATACGGTTGTTCCCGAATCTAACTGTACCTAGAAATTTACTAACAAAGTTCATGAGCTGAGAGCGATTCCCTGTCATGTGTTTCAAACATCCAGAGTCCAGATACCAGAGAACAATCTGGATAACCTGTCATGACAAGAGAAGAAGACGATGGAATATCTGTAGCATTGGATCCCCAAGTATGATTGGGTTTCGAGTGGTTAACATTCTTAGATTCTACAATCTTAGCTTTTTTACTCGAACCTACATTTTTAACATTTTTAGGTTTCCTGCTATAAACTTTAAGCTCTGGTTTTTGTATTTCAACTGAGTGGGAAGTGGTTTTCTTAGGAGGCACTACGTTAGCTGAAGTGATCCTAGTTAAAGGGCATAAATTACCAACTATAGTGAAAGTTTTGCCTGTTGGTTTCCACTTAAGTCCTACTTTGGTGAATACATGACCTATAGGTCTCTAAATATTTTGTTTTTTATGTTTCTTAGCAGATTTAGCACGGCTATTCACAGTTTTCACAAAATCAAGAAGACACTTATCATGAACATCATCAAACAAAGATTTCTTACAAGTAGCACAATTAAGATCAGAATTCGCATTTGACTTTGAATGCTTAACATTATCATCACAAATAGGTTCAATAATATGATTCTTTTTATTAACTTTCCTAGGTTGGGCTTCTACTTTATTCTTCATGTTCCTACTTGGTGTTTGTGAGATCCTATCATTCCTTTTATTGCTAGTAGACTTTGATCCGCATTTACTAGTATAACACTTCAATCTTGTAGAAGACAACACAAGTGTGTTAGAATATGATGTTATTGATGACTCTACCTGTTTACTGTTGCTTGAGGATGTGAGAGATTCAGCAAACCTAACTTTCTTGACCTTGTTTGTGGGTGTGAGAGCAACCTTTTTCTCATTGAGTTTAATTGCATTAGGGCAAGTATCTCGAACATATACAAGTAACTCTTGAATTCGTTAGGCATGCTTACAGGCAAAGTCTAACTCTTTATCTAAAGGTTGTTTTTCTTTAGCTTGTTCGACTATTCCCCGAACAATATCAGCTTGTTCCTGAGCATACTTAAGGTATTTTATGTGAACATCCCTAATTTGCAATAACCTAGGTGCCAAAGGTTCTAAATCTAGCTTGAACATGCTTGGAACAATAGTGGTGGCAGATGGTATTTGTGTAGCAATATCAACAATCTATTTTCCTTTTATTTTTTGTAAGTCATTTTTCAATGACGTTATCATAAAAACCTTGTCTTGAATTTGAGCTTTTAAATCCTCATTCTCTGCAGATTTTAAGTTCAGTTTATCAATTAAAGAGCCACTTTGTTCTTTAAAACGAACACGTGTCTTTTTAATTGAGTCAAACTACTCTTTAAAAACCTGTTTAACATGATTAATTTCATTACAAAGACGCTCGTTTTCCAAAAGCAATTTTGCCACACTATTCTCCAGTTCTACATTTTTTGTCTCTATTTCATAATAATCATAGTTGATATTCTTATCCTTGGATTTTTCTCTCAATGATTTTATAATATCCTTCAACTTACAAATGGTACTGTCTTTGTCTTGAAGCTAAGCTTTCAAATCATTATTTGCAAAAAATTCTGGAATTTCAAGAGCATTTCGATTATCACAAGATTGATGTTTTTGAAAAATTTCTTGGTTGAGTTGTATTGAGCATTCAAGAGAAATACCATGTTTTTCAAGTTGTGAGTGATGTTTCAAAAGATCATTAAACGCATTTTGTGATTTCAAAAGCTCGGCCTCAAGATTACAAGTTTCTTTTTTCTTTCCATCCATATTCACAGATTCACCAATCAAAGACATAGAATTCATCACAGTTAAAAGAACTTTTTGAGACATGATTTGTTGCAAGAGTCGATCATTTTCCAAAAGTAATTCTTTCTTAGCAATTTTCAAACATTGTTTGTCGACGGAAAACTGTTGAACAACAACGTCCATTTGGTTAAAAACTGTTTGTACATCCATTATTTCATTTAGAAGATCTCTATCAAACACATTGAAGATGTCTTTTAAAGATTTTAGAAATGGAATAATTTCATTGTTAAAAACAACTTTTGTATGTTCAAACCCCCATTTACCTTCTCTATGAGCATCAGGTGTAGTCCTTATCTTCACCACATTGTCAAATCTAGCAAGGTGAAATTTAAGATTTTTAAGGCTTTCATTCACCAAGCTAAACTTAAGAAGTTCCTTAGGTGCTTCTATTTAGACAGGGGATGAATCATAAGGTTTACTGGTAAGATTGGATATACGCAACCAGAACGCTTGTTCCGCATCCATTTCTTGTTGTGGAGTAAAACGTTTCCCAAAATCTTTAAAACATCTATTTAATTTTTCATAATCAATAGGTTTATGAGAAAACTTTTTATCAATAATATCTGGATTCTTTGTTTTTTCAGACATTTTTGATCGACTTTTTTTTCCAAAATCAATGTTTCTTCATCATTAATCACATGCATAGCAACATGTTTATCAGACATAACAATACCATCATACAAGGTTGGTTTAATCCGCTGAGCTTTCCTAAGATAAAATGGATTTTGTTAACCTAGAGCTTGTTTCTGTATGTTATCATAAAAGGCATGAGGTTTTGTTAACATGTGTACTGTTTGAGCAGATTGACCCACTTTAAAAAGAATATTATCAAGTTCCTTTATCTTCTTTTCCAAATCAATTTTGTTTTCCATATATTTATCTTCCTTTTCTTTGGATTCACTTTTGAAAATAGTGAATGTTTGCAATAAACATTCCTTCTCTTTGATTTGTTTAGAAAGATTTTGCTCAAGTGAGTCAACTTGTTCTTTAAGTGCAAGATTCTCCTTAATCATATCATCCATTTGAGAATCAACCATTTTTTCATGACTACTTAAATCAATATTAAGACGTTGTTCAAATGTTTTGACTCGTTCTTTATATCTTTCTAGCTCAGCGGTTATTGATTCATTATTTTGTTCCTTATTAGCCTTTTCCTAATTATTTACATGATTAATCATTTGTTCTGACATTTGTTCTATCACAGATAAAATCATTGAATCTTGTTGTGCCTGCAACTGAGTATCTTGAACATTTGCCTGTTGTGTTTCTTGCAAATATTAAGAATACAGTGTTTGTTCAAAATCCTGCATTGCATGCACACTTTGATTTTCCATATCATTAAGATAGGTTTCAGAATGAGGTACCTCTGAGATAACGTCGGAACCATAGTTGGAAATGTTGGCCATGAGAACCGCTTTTGCATTTAAGAGATCATTACTGTCAGAATCATAAGTATCAAGATCCTCAGTCTGAAAAGCATTAGTGTTTGGAATGATTGTCTGAATAGCTTGACCATCTAGAACCCTTGGATCTGCTAGAAATGCGAGTTGCTCTTCATCCAAAATTTGTCTAGCTTCTTGAGCTTCAGCTAACATTGATTTTTCCTTATACCATGTTGCATTTCTTGGTCGCTTAGGCTGAGTGCATTTCCTAGCCATATGTCCTTCACCTTGAGAGTTGTAGCATTTAACAACCCTTGCTTGTCCACTTGCATTGTTTCCCCCAGAACTAGTAGCATTACTTTTATACCTGGTACCCGAATAACTTTGACCTTGTCTCCCTTGTACTTGTTGCACTGTGACCCTGCCATCTTGAATAGTGGCTTGGTTTCTTAGATTTGAGGAAGTTCTAAGCTAATTGTTGGTTGAGGGGAACCTTGAAGAAGCTACAACTGTTAGAAAATCCATTGCCTTATTGTGACAAGCAATTAGATCATCTCCTAGAGAGAATACAGGAACAACAAAACTTGAGTCCATAAGAGGTGACTCAGTCATTGGTTGTGTAGTAACTTGGGGTAATGGATAAGCAATTTTTGGAACAAATGAGGTTTGATGATTCATTTGAGACTAATATGGATATGATGATGGAACGGATGAATGATTGAATTGAGGTTGTGATGGATAAGTAGATGAGTAATGTTGATTGGGATGAATTAATCCAAACTGAGATGGTGAAAACTGTTGTTGAAGTTGAGGATTGTTGTATGAAGATTGATAAGTGTTGAAGTGAGGTGGTGTCATTTGCTGATTTGCTACAAATGCAAGTGGATCTTGATTGCGTTCACACAAAAGACGGACTTCATTTGCATGAAGTTCGTGTTGTTCAAGATAGGCATGAAGCTGATCAAAGTTTGTTGTATGTAAATCCTTCACTAGCTTGACATCCGTCACAAATTTGCTCCATTCCAGTAGAAGACTGTTTAAGAATTTTGTATTCACTTGAAATTGCTTAATTTTCATGTTGTATATGTCATCAGCATTGTAATCAGGCTGATGAATCTCAAGTAATACTTGTGAAGTGTTTCCCCCTTAATGTGAGTGAACTTATCCAAATGCATCATATAACTTACACTATCATCTTCTTCTTAGTCAAATAAAGTGCCATGCAATCATAAAGAACTATCTTCCCATAAAATCTTTAGCAACTTGAGATGATTCACAGTGAATAGATATCATTTGGTAGACCCTTGAAGAATTATATTAGTAGCTTTCATATCACAAATCATCTTGAATTTTCACGCAAGCACATAGTTCAGCATATTTTCTTAGTTCTAACACATAGCCATTCTCTTCAATTGTTGGCCAAATGAGTGGACCATTTTCAACTGATTCAAGTATCATTCTCACATGCTCTCTATTTTGCATGTAAAGTTCTATTTGTCTTTTCCACGAATCATACAAGTCCTTGTCCAACATCGGTGGACGGTTATCAACATCGGAGAGAATCATATACTCCGCAAGAGTATTCTTTTGCCCAAGTGGAATAATTGAATCCATTTAAATGTGACAAGATTAAAGGATCGTATAGTGATTGGAGGTTGTTGTGTTAAAGTGAGGTTTGATTAATGAAATTGAGTCTTTTGGAATACACGGGATTTTACAATTCTTGATAAAACCGAGAAATAGAATTTTCACAGGATTTTACAAAGCAAAGAACAACCGTATAATTCACCTTAGAAAAGTGTATAGTATCTCCCAAAGTAAAGCGAATAAATCACCCAAGAAAATAATGTATAATCACCTTAAGGAACTAATGGTAAAATCGGCTTGTGGTAATCGACGTATAAATCAGCCTGTAGGGAAATAACATATAATCGCCTTTTGTTAAGAATCGTATACTCGCCTGAGCGAAACTTCTTGATAAATCGGCCTATATGAAAGAAAACAGTATAAATCACCTATTTTAGAAGAACAAGTTAATAAATTCCTATGAAAAGGTATTTTTTAAACAGCCTCAGGAACGAATCACGTATACTTCGCCTATTAAAAACGTATAAATTCGCCTGAAACAAACGCATCACGTATACTTCGCACATTGTAAACGATAAAATCGCTTAAACAACGAATCACTATACTTTTGCCTATTGAAAACGTAATAAATCCGCCTTAATAACGACTCACGTATACTTCGCCTATAGAACACGTATAAATCGCTCAATACACTTCGAAACTCAAAAACCAAAAATCTTAAAAAGACTCACCTTTTGACGTTTTTGCCCAATTTTTCTTGTACTTCTTACCTATCTAAGACTATTAAAACCTTAAAAACACAAACTTTAACGTTTTTGACACGAAAAATTTGAAATCAAGATTCTTAGTACAAAACCCTTTTTCTAACTAAAAGGACTAAAAAATATGAAGTATTTGATGGTTTTTCAAAGATTTACTTGTACTTCTAGTCTAAACAAAGATAACTAAAGAAGAAAGTTGAAAGCTTTATGGTTTTTAAACCCTCAAAAAGTGAAAACTTTTTAAATGGATTCAAACAAAAACCACGCCTAAAACAAGTAGAAAAACACACACAAAACCTTCACAAACACCCCATGGCTCTTGATACCAATTGTAGAATATCTTAACACATATAATGGAAGGATTCGAATAGAGTTTAGAGAGAGAAAGATGTGGTTGGATGAACACTTAGAGAGAGAAACAAAGAAGACAATATTAGATTAAGTGTGTGAAACAAATGAACAACCAACACCCTCTCCAATGGTGTGTAGAGGGTAATAAATACTTCTAGCTTAACCGCCATGGGGCTTACTATGTGGTCTGTGGCCCTGTTAGCTTACTAACATAACAATGTTTAATCTACGAGCTTACACTATCTATATTGGTATTGACCGATACTTTTTTTCGTATTTCAACTAAAGTGTATCTAGTTACAATATACACAAGTTCTAGTAAGCTTGATGTATATAATGAATTGTACAAGACCAGATTTGGAATATAGTGTAAGTCAACTTAGTCGATACTCACACAACCCTAGTAGAGATCATTTGCAGATGCACTAATTAGGGTACTTCAATTTCTTAAGCATACAATGGCTTTTGGGTTACATTACACTAAATAACCTCTTGTACTAAAAGGATTCTATGATGCCAATTGGATTTCTAACCATAATGAAGGCAAGTCTATAAGTGGCTATGTATTTACACATGGAGGGACTGCTGTATCATGGAAATCATCTAAACAAACTGTGAATACTAGTTTAACTATGGAAGCAGAATTTGTAGCTTTAGACAAAGCCGCTGAAGAAGCTGAATGGCTTAGAAGCTTTCTAGAGGGTATTTCTTTATGGCCAAAACCTATGACTGATGTGTGTATACATTGTGATAGTATGGTTGCTCTTACTAGAGCAAAATCACATCTATAACGACAATTCAAGACATATAAGATGACGTCACAATACGATAAAAGACTTGTTAAAAAATGGAATCATTTCCATTGACTATGTAAAGTCAAAAGAATATATAGCTGATCCTTTGACAAAAGGCCTGCAAGAACAAGACATATTTACATCGAGGGGTATCGGCTTTAAAGCCAATTACAATGAGTGACTACTCTGACGGAGAACTTAACCTACCCAAAATTAAGAGAACCATGGTCTAGGTTCAATAGAAAACTATTGAAGACGATACACAAAAAGCCAAACACTACAAGTAATGCCCATCCTGAGAGAATCTTTGAGTGTTTATCCGTTGATGATTAAGGCTGAATTTTTACTTCTTAATAAAGCTAATAATGGATTTAAAACAATGAAATACTGAACGGAATATTATATGATTGGCATTTTACCTATAGAGATTGGATGTTGTCGCATCATTGGAACCCAGATGGCTAAGTTCTCAAAAAATCTCATGAATATGTTCAAGACCAAAATAACAACAATTGGTAAAATCTATTATTGCATAGATATGATATGTGTGATTAACCATTTTATCGATTTACTAAACAAACATGGTTAGTTCAAGACTAATGTTTACTACCCACAAAGTAGATCCAATAAGTACTCACTAGGAAAGGTTCAAGTCCAAAAGATACCTTATCTAATGCATATCATGTTACTTTTGATGGAAGTAGAATAATAAGTAACTTTAAATTATCTTAATTTTATATTCACAAGTGGGGTATTATTGGTGTTTTAAATAGAAAATATGGGGTATAGTTAGAACAAAAGCAAGAAATAATAGACAATAGCGACAGTTTTTCGTCACGAAAAACTATTGCAAATGAACCATTACAAATTTTAAAGACGCACTTAATCATTTTCTGGCGGTTATTTACGTTAAAAGGGGTGCCGACATAGCTAATGCGAGACCATCGTGACTGTGTCTGTTCATAGTCAGTTATCCGCTGGTTTGTCTGCGCTAAGTTTCGTGTCGTTAAAGCGACGCTATTGCTCCTTTTTGTGAGCCAATTGACTGATGTTATCAAATAACGTCACTTATTTAGCATCATTTTATCCCATTGTAAATTACCCATTTTGTATAATTATTTGCATGAATTGGTACATATTTCTAATTCGTTATTTGGCAATAATTATGGAGTAATGTGAAGTTTTTCTAAAAGGCACCGCATTTGGAGCATAAACGAAGAGTTCGATAAAGTCTACTAATCTGGTAGCCAATACGCCGTATTATTCTAGACCTATACGATGTATCCAATACTTTGACGAATCAAAAGACCATTTAAAAGACAATTGTATGACTTTGAAGAATACGCTGTATCCAAATCAACGATACGCCGTATATTAAAACTTTGGTCAACGAAGATAAACCAATTGGTTTTTACCTCAAACACTGTATCCATCAAGGAAGATACGGCGTATCCGTGCCTATACTTCACAGATAACCACGAAGGATTGAAGAGCTATATGTCGTATCCATGAACCTCTATACGCCGTATCCAAGGTTTATTATACACAAAGATTCTGGAACCTATCAACCATGGTCCTTACTCCAAAAATCCCCAATACGCCGTATCCCACATCGCTCGATACGGCGTATCGACCTGTTTCCAGACTCTATAAATAGACGACCCTAAACTTAGTTTTAGGTATGCAAGTGAATCCCTAAATCACCAAGTCGACTAAGAGACGAATAAAGGAGCATTAAAGGTCAAAAAAGAGCCTCAAGATCATAGGAAAACTCTTGTAATCTTTGCGCAACCCAATACGCGTTCAGTTAAGGTTTTTTTCCTTTAATCGTTCATATATGAAACCGTGTGTATTTTTACAATGACTATCGGCTGATACCTTTAGGTATCAGCCATGTTTATGAAGATCTAATGTTTGGTTTGTTTATCTCGATTGCTTAATTTATCGTTGATTGTTGATTATGTTTATCAATTTATACTTGTTTATGTGCTTAAGTATGTGACCTATCATTCAACTAGGTCTAGTCCTACATATTTAATGCGCTACAACTTTAGTGTTGTTTGGGCGTAGTCTAAGAGTCCGGGATAGCTCTCCATATTACAATTTATATATCTAGAATCATAGGATCATAAATATTGACCTATCCTTACCTTTTGGTTTATGTGAGCTTAGTTGGACTAGCAGGTAACCCTAGGATCAAACGAGTAACGATCTCGATTAATTGGTAAAGACTTGTTAATGGACTACTAGTGTATAAAATTACCATAAAGTATAGGAGGGTAAAAGTCCCTTCATGAGCTATGGTTTTTAAGTTAACAAGATCACCATTGCTTAATCCCTAAGAAAGTTTGTAATAACAAATAAATATGCTTTTTATGCGGATGGCGTAATTATGACAGAATTAGCGTGTCTATGGCTTAAGAAGAAGTACCTCGCCTAGTCTAAGAATGATATGCCCTTCGAGATAAACAGTCATTTGCACTAATAAACAAACCTGCGTTTATAAGATTATCATGTTGATAGTTTTTTCTTACATTAGTTCTTGACCGCTTTTCTCTATTGTTTTGTTTGTCATCTTGTATTTGTATATTGCTTTACATTGTCATATCAAAAACCCTAGGTTAGATAACTAAAGCCCCAGGCTAGTCTCTCTATTGAAACCCCCCTTTTTTCATTATGTTTTTAGGTTTACCATAGATAACAAAAATAACTGATAGAATTAGGAATTAACGCTCTCGCTCTTAGTAATTGATGACATCAAATAACATCACTTTTATAGCATCATTTATCCTATGAAAATAACCCATTTTATATAATTATTGCAAAGAATTGTTACTTAATCGTTTGTATTTGAGAATTGCAGTAATTATAGAGTACTTGGTAAAAGTTAACTAAAAGGCACACATTCTGGAGCTTAAACGAAGAAATATGATGAAAACTGATTCTGACATCCAATACGCTGTATCCATCAAGGAAGATACGGCGTTATCTGGTCCTGCCTTCACTAAAGATCCTGAAGGAAACAGGATGCAATACACAGAAAATCCAGGAGAATCCTATACGTCATATTCAAGTTATAGAATGTGAATATTCTGGAAGATATCAAATGTGGTCCCTACTCCAAGAAATCCCCAATACGCCGTATCGAAGACTTTTGATACGCCGTATCGACCTTTTTCCAGACCTTATAAATAGAATACTCAAAAACAATTTTTAAGTGTGCTAAATCATATTTTCGATACCTAAACCATAAAATTTGATTTTCAGAGGAAAAGAAGAGCAGAAGAGGTCTTGCAACGTAATCAATTCCATAGGAAACAACTTGTTATCTTCATATACTCATGTAATCGTACAGCTTTTTGGTATCAATCGTTATCATCGGTTAGTTTACCTTGCTAAATTATTACATTTGTATTGATTATGACATTTGAAGGCTAATACCTTTTGGTAAATAGCAATTATATGAAGATCTGAATGTTTTGTTTGTTTATAATCTCGATTTGCTTAATTTATCAATGATTGCTTTGTTTATGTTTATCATTTTTATACTTATTTACATGATTTTATGCGACCTATCATTCAACTGGATCTAGTGATACGGACCAAGTAATCTAGATGCCGGGATAACTCTCCATATAGTGATTTATACATCTAGACCAATAGGATCACAAATAACGACCAATATTTGCACTAGATTTGTGAGCTAAGTTGAGACCAACAGGTGACCTTGGATCAACGAGTACGTTCTTCACGATTAATTGGTAAAGACTTTGGTTAGTTGATTACAAGTGTATAATGCCATTAAGAAGTAAATGTTTAAAGACTCTAATTGAGCTAGGTTTAACAAGATCACCATTGATTTAATCTCTAAGATAATTATAATCAGTAAATAATGATGCGTTTAATGCGGATGCGTTTAATGAACAGAATTTCTACGTGTCCTAGGTTTAGGAAGAAGTACCGGCCTTAATCTAAGAATGATATACTGCCGCCGAGATAAGTAATCATTGCACTAAATAATACAAACCAATGTTCTAAATTAGCTTAATAATGGTTAATAACATTTCTTAAATTTTGGGCTTAGACCGCTTCTTTTATCTCTGTTAAATTGCTTGCGTGTGTTATTAGTGTCTTAAGTTGATTTTAGTTCACCCACACAAAACTCATGCTAGCTCTCAAGCTGAAACGCCCTTATCCGTTAGATTTAGGATTAACATAGGTTTAGCATAGGTTTAACATAATGGTATGTGCTTAAATACACATACCTTTTCCTTAATAAAACGAGCTTAAATGACCAAAAACGGACTTAAAATGCCAAATATATGCTTGTTTTGTATTATTTACTGTGCAGGTAACGGATATCCATAAAAAGACAAAAACAAGGCAAAAACCTAACAAAACCGAGCATGAGATTGGAAAGAGCGTGGAAAACCAAAGCCAAAGGCATACGCATCTTACTGGGCCAGCCCAACCCAAGTTAACGGGCCAAGTCAACTCATTAAGCCATCTATACAAAGCCTTTATTACAACAAAAGCCCAAACCAATTCAAACCGGCCCAACAACAACACTAGCCCAAAACCCTTTTAACCCATAACCCTAGTTACACTGTTAGTCCCCAAGGACTAACCTCGTTAGTCCCTAAAGCTAACAATGCCTAACAACCGTTACCCTTATTCCCCAATTTTGAAAGATAATTAAATAATTCCAAAAAAGGCAGGAAGCCAAAATCGAGGCAAAACCCACCCCTTCCATGGTACGAACACCTCCACACCTTCCAAACCACACCTACAACCATGTAAGGCACAGCTTCCCAGGCCACGTGGCGAGCCACCTATTTGGACAAAAAAGAGATGAAATTGACACGGCGAGTATGTTTGGAAAGTCAATGAATTGATGATACAATTTTTAATGCCTGATTTGTTGTGATTAGCACTTTCCATGAAGAATTTTGGAATGATTGAAAGCCTTGGTTGTATTTCCCCACATAAGCACACAAGACTCCCCTATAAATAGGGGAGGATTTTGAAGAATTAAGGCACCTTTACTTTTCTTTTCTAGTTTTGTATTTCAATTCTTGTTTTTAAGCTTTTTTATAAGCATTTTCTATATTCCAAGCATTGTACTCTAAGGGTATTTAATTAAAAGTGAAGTTTCTTTTTATTACTGTTCATTGAATTATTGAGCACTTGGATGATAAGCCAGTAAAGGAAGGGCTTATTGGGCTTACTAGCTTAAGAGAATAAGCTAGAACTTGTTACATTACATGTATAAGCAAGTAATTAAGGTGTGTTTCATTTTCTTTATTCAAACAGCTTATTTTGTCATTTTCTTATTCAACTGCTTATTTACTGTGTTCAAGTGCTTATTACTGCTTAATATAGATTTTTTTTACTTATTGTTGCTTACTTTTGATTGAATCTCATTTGTATAAGTTTTACCTAAATCCTGTCGTCCTAAAGTCCAAAATAGCTTATTTTGGATTGCTTATTGTTAAGTGCTTTTCAGTTATTGGATTTTGCTTATTTAGTCTTAATATTATTAGTTTGTCAACTAATTTTAAAAATCTGAGTTTAAAACTGTTAGAATCAAGCTTAAAATGGTAACAAATAATTTTAAATGGGTGTTTGGGACAGCAGCCTTAACCAAGGTTAAGGCTGCTTGACCTCACTTTGGTCCTTAAGCCAAATTCAATAAGCTCTAAATAGGTCTTATAATCTATTTTATTAAGCTTTTAAGTTTTAAAATTAAGTTTTAAGGTTAACTTAATCAGTTCTTAAAGTCTGTGGTCTTAGAGTTTTTTTTAAACTGCTTATTCTAAGATTCATCTTTAAAGTTGTTTTAAGGTCTTGCATAAGTGTCATTTCAGACTTAAACTGCATTATACAGATTGCATTTGTGGTTTAATGATTTAGAAAATCTGTCTAAGCCATTGAGTCATTTCCCAAGTTTAAAAGCATTAAATTTTTCAACAAACATAAATTTGATTAGAATAAGTTTGTTTTTTAAGATTGATATTTTAAGGAGCACAGTTGTTTACATCCTATTTGATCTGTTTGAGTTTATTTTTAGGATCAAAGCTTATTTAGTAGCTTATAAATAGGGTTGCAATTTGCCTATTTTTCTTTCAAAATCCATAAAACGTAGAGCAAAAACAATAGAAGCTGCTCTAACAAAACTTTTTCATTACAATTTTTAGCTATTAGTAATCTTAGATTGGCTTAATTTAGCTTATTCTCAAAGCTTAATGTATAAGCCCCCCTATCATCTGTTTGAGTTTTTTAACCATTGCTTATTTGGTTAGTGGCTTAAAAAGTAAGTTAAAAAGTTCCCAATAGGCTGTGTTAGTTCTCAAAAGTTAATCAAAAAGCTTATTGGTATCTGAGCTTCTCAGCTTATTTAAAGGTTTATTTTGGTATTAGTTCTGCTTATTAGGATAGATTCAAGGATTTTGTAGCTTATCTGTCTTTAAGTTTAGCTTTTTAAAGCTTGTTCTTAAAATTAGTTAAGAAAAAAAAGCTTAGAAGCCTTTTTAGTCAAATCCTGTCATCTTAATAATCTTTTATCTAGCTTATTTGAGCTTTTCATAAGAATGGTCATTTTCACAAAAAAAGGTCTTGTTTTTTAGCTTATATAAAAAAGTTGTGTAAAAAAAATAGCAAATTAAAAAATGTTTTATAAAAAAGGTAAAGGCAACAGTGTTTTTCGAACCTGTGACCTCAACCTTCATACACTCAAGCCTTTACCACCAATCTCACTGCAAACGCGCCCTTAGGACTTTTTCATAAATTCCTGTCAACATTAATTTTTAAGGTTTTTGGGCAGAATAAACCCACAAAACCGCTTATTTGAGCTTCTTACAGCTTATTGAGATAAGCAGTTTGGCCAATTTATTTTTCCTAGGATTAAATAAGTCTTAAAGTACTTTCCCCCTGCAGTTTTGATATTTTCCTAAAAAAGTTTTAGTATTTTTTAATATTTAATTTAGATTAAAAGTGTATTTAAGTCATAATAAACTAAATAAAAAAAAAAATATAATTCTTTTTTTTAATTTTATTTTATCATTATGCCTCCTTAAAAAATTAAATTAGCTTTTCTAGGGTTAAAATTTAAAATTTTAGGTTTTAGGGTTCGTTATTTCAAATCCCGTTAACGTTTTTTTGTATTTAATTCGTGTTTGCCTTAATTATTGCTTGCCTTTTGCTTGTTTTTGCATTTCATTTGTAGAAAATAGAAACTAAAATCCAAAATTTTAAAAATTTCCCCCCCCCACCCCCCTGAAAATTCCCTCTAAAAAATTCACTCCCCCCCCCCCTTTTTCCCTAAAAACAAAGTTCAGTATCACACCTCCGTCCCAGGAACATAAACGACTCGAGAAATGACTAAGAATGGGTCACCTTTGAAGTCGAAGCTTCCAGAATTATATTTTATTCGTGAGTTGGTTTGTTTGCCTATTCACCTATATTATATATATACTATTGACTATGATCACATAGAATAGAATTAACTTAGTTTAGATAACCAAAATATTAATAAATTGAAATATTATTTCTCGCTCTTAGTGATCGACACCATACTTACCACGAAACTACCACCGATCGGGTACACTGTCCGTTAAAGTGTTGTTTTTGGTTAAGTCAGCAAAATATAAATTTAAAACTTGAAACCATAAAATTACAACCACACAACGACACATCAAGTTTTTGGCGTCGTTGCCGGGGAGTGAAAATTTAATCTTGATTTTTATTTGATATTTTGGTTTTTAACATTAGATTAGATCTAACCCTTAGGATTAGTGTAATTTAGATTAGTGTATAATTTTGTATATCGTGTATATTTGTATTTAATTATTTGCTTGTATAATTTTGCTATAGAGTCCTAATGGTTTGTTTATTTAATTATTTTTCATAATACATTGTTCTGGTCGATAAACCGATACGGCGTATCCACTTCCATTGGATACGGCGTATCCAACTTTCTTATCCAATACATTGTATTCATTTAAAAGATTAATACGATGTATTCAGATCTATTAAATATGGCGTATCGAGCATCTGATACAGTAACAGAGAAGTTTTTCGTACTCAAACTTAACGCTCAAAATTTTTTACACACCCTTTTCCAACTGGTTCTACTAATAATTTTGTGGTTATTTTCAGTAACAATGACAAATGTAATCAAAGGAGAGTTCGAGAAACTTGAGACTCTAAAGATTAGTGATGTTTCGCTCACTGCGATACGTCACTTGAAATTTTATCACCAATAGATTCAACACGATTAAACAAATGGATAATGATTTATGTTACGTATGAATTGAAATTTGCGGACCATCCCATATTGACTTAAATGTAGATGAGATTTCAGAGCAATCAATGTCGCATGAAGCTAATAATTAAATTTGGTATGATCCATCTGATGTTGAATTTACTGAATGGTTAGCTTTAAAAAATTTTAACTACAAAACAATGAATTATTATACAAAAAAGCATTATGGATTTACTGGATTAGAGGAAATGATGAAGTTGAGCTCACGGATGAAGAATATTCTGATTTTAATTATGAAGATGAAGTTGCTGAAGTCTTTAAGATCGACACTAATGTATTTGATTTTGAGACTCCTATGTGTAAGGCCTTCAAAGAATTTAACTATCTTTTACAAATCGATCCAGACTTTCTGACTAAGGATATTAAAGGATCCAAGACTTATGACGGAAATACAAGGAAATGATTGTTATGAATGGAACAAAAACATGCCATGGGTACACGAAAAACCATGGACTGATGCTAGAGTATGGACTAAACCCACTCCAGTTGTGCATTGTTATAAGCCCTTTAATTATAAAAATGGATGTTCAAAGTGGCCTACCTATAGCTTGAGAGAAGATGATAATGTAACAGGAGGAAACTTACCAGGAGCAAACATAAATTGGAAATACACTCCTTACTAACATTTAGAATGGGTACTATGCTTTGAAGGACATCGAGCTAAAAGAAATAACTTAAAAAAATAAGGCTAACCCGATGGACGGATTAATCAATAAAGATGTTGAATCGAATGATGAAGATGGAAAAGATGGTACGACTTTGAAAACACCACCGATTGAACGTAATGAATTGGAATAAGAGATTTGAACATGAAGATAATAAGAGACATAGTTATGTGTAATGAAACTCATGTTTGCCGGTTTGCAATATCAGAAGATTCTTAGATATCAAGTATTCATTCGGACAAGACGAAGAGTATGTTGCTATTAAAGAAGATGAATACGAAGATTTGACGAGTACAAGCGAAGATGCATGCCGAGCATACCAAGAAATCTTTCGCATGATGGACAAAGGATAGACGGTAACAAGAGCCGGATGAAGGAAGGAAAAAGTCTAACTTAAAGACTAGCTGAAAGAAAAATGCTTCCTGGGAGACAACCCAGATTGTTTAATATTTTATCGAAGTCTGCTCCCCATACATCAATACGGCGTATTCCGCTCCATACCAAACGGCGTATTTAATGTCTGGTACGCTATCAGGTCCTTTATTTTTATCACTTTTAAACTTTATTGATCAGATCAAATCAATACTGCGTATTCATGCACATGATATGGCGTATTCAACAGACTTACCTACGACCCTATTTAGATACTTTGTACATATTTCTCGATACGGCGTATTCCAGTTAATGGATACGGCGTATTGGTCTCCTGTACAGTTTATTTAAGCTTATTTAATTAACCGTAGATAAATAACCTAAGTAGGAAATAGCATGTTTTCCTATATTGCATAGGACCATCGCCTGCAAAGAAATCAACGATGTTGGTGAAGTATCTACAATCTGGAAATCTAGAAGTGTTGGAGTCTTGAAATCTCAAGACGGCTGTTCAACACAATCTTGCTCATAAACTCAACTTGGAGAATCTACAAGCCAATTAATCAGGGATTTCTCATTCTAATCTTGCAAATTCCCGTTTTAATGTTTTATCTATACAACGAGGACGTTGTATAATTCAAGTGGGGGGATTGAATTAGAATGATACTTGTCCTTCTTTTCACAACTAAAATGCTTAAATTATGCTCAAATTAAAAAAAAATTCAAGCGTACTTTTGTGAAATTACTTGTCACATAACCCGCACACAACAACCCTTATTAGATATTGTGAGGATTTAACCTTACCCGTTCTAAATGTTTACCCAAATTTCATTAAAATTTGAGTGTGTCGGTGATGTTGTAGACTTTAGAACTTGGCTTGGTATATCTATTCGAACCACAATAAGAGTACTATGGATTTAGATGGAGTAACATGTATAAATTGGTAAATTTTTAGGATTACACCCAAAAAGCCTTTACATGTTGTTTATTAACTAACTACACTGGTTAGTTAATCCCCGTATAACCCTTTTTTACTCTCAACATAAGAAAAAGATACCCTTAGAAAAACCCTGTAGAGCCAAAACTTTGAAATTACAACAACAACTGTTCATTTTCATTACACTTTACACTTAGGCCTATCCTGTTAGATTAAGTCACATTTATCAATTGCTAGTATGCTTAAAGTTTAAAGTAAAAAGAAAAAAAAAGAAAAAAAAAAAAAATGTATGGTTCCCAAGTCTTGTGTCAATTATCTATCTATTGGTACGGTGGAATAAATTTGCACAATGCAAATGTAAGTATAAAGTAGCAAAACTCATGTATTTTACTACCAACACAATTATTGGTATGTCCAAAGAATGAAAAATTATCAAAGGAATTATCCTGAGTTATTATGATTCGTAAAGATAGGTAAATTACACGATTTTCATATTATATATGAAAAAAAATGAAAAAATTAGAAAAATCGCAACAAAAAAGGAGGAAAGTTTAGAAGATAATCGTTTCGCAAAAGAAAAGATGAAGTAACTATATGAGGATCTATTATTCGATGATACGTTCTAATAAATCAATATGATAAAGTTTTGTATAAAGTGATTAGATATCAGCCCCTGGAGTCCTTGTAAAATATGTAAAGTAATGGAATGATTGGGAAGTTTAACGCGTTTACGGAACGCCAACATCAGGTTGTTTGTTTTTGATCTATGATTAAGACGTTGTAAATAGTTGTGTCTTTTTTCATGGAAGAATCGGGAAAAAGTGTATCAACCAACTGTAATAATGACCTAATCTAATTTGCATCGTAATTTTTATTTAACAACAATTTAAATTCCCTTTCCTAATTCATTAACCATGGGTTTTACGTGAATAAGGATTGTAAGAGCATTCATGTCCCTATTACCATCATTATGTCCATGTATTCCATATCGAGCTGCCATTTTGGTTTATTACTATTGTGAAAGTTAGAAGATCCCTAGCCCTATATCGATCTTCATCCTAACCCGTTGGTTAAACTCGAAGAGGATGAGACCGAACACATATGTCTATTCCATCTTTACGGCAGTATGTGTGCCTTCAGCTCCTTGTTGGTGTGGTACTTTTGTGAAGATTGTACAATGGATCAACCCTAAGCATTATAATAAAAAAACCTATTTTACCTTTATACACTTGTTACTCCATAGCTCTAGTGGTGAGATTGTGTATCCAAAACCCAAGCTAAGATATGAATACTACAACATGATCGTAGGCAATTGAGAAAATTAGTTACATGTTACCACATAGATTAGTTGAGTGATTTGAGTGTTTTCATCTTCCTATTGCGTGAGGTGTTTGGTTATGTACTTGTAATTGATCAAATAAATGCTTAACGAAAAAAATCCTTAGGGATACATTTTCATAAATTCTAAAGGCTACTTGAGGACAAGTAGGATTCAAGTGGGGGGATATTTGATGACATCAAATAACGTCACTTTTATAGCATCATTTATCCCATGAAATAACCATATTTGTATAGATTATTTGCAAAGAATTGTTATCTTAAATCGTTTTGTATCTGAGAATTGCAGTAATTATGCATTACTTGGTGAAAGTTAACATAAAAGGCTACCATTCTAGAGCTTAAACAAAGAAATATGAAGAAAACTTGATTCTGACATCCAATACGCCGTATCCATCAAGGAATATATGGCATATATGTGCCTACACTTCACTAAAGACCACGAAGGAAACAAGATCAATATGACGTATCTAGAGTATCCTATATGTCATATTCAAGTTATAGAATGTGAAGATTTTGGAAGATATCGAACGTGGTCCCAGCTCTAAGAAACCCCCAATACGCCGTATCAAATACTTTTGATACGTCATATCGACCTTTTTTCAGACCTTATAAATAGAAAACTCAAAATGAGTTTTAAGTGTGCTAAATCATATTTTCGATACCTAAACCATAAAAGTCAATTTTTAGAGGAGAAGAAGAGTAGAAGAGGTCTTGCAACGTAATTAACTCCATAGGAAACAACTTATAATCTCCTATACTCTTGTAATCATTTAGTTTTTAGTATCATTCGTTTAACTTCGGTTATTTTTACCGTTGGCTAAATTTTCCTCTTGTATTGATTATGACGTTGAAGGCTAATACCGTAGCGGGTATTAGCCCTAAATATAAAGATCTGAATGTTTGTTTTTGTTTAATCTCAGATTGCTTAATTTTTATCATTGATATGCTTGTTTATGTTTATTAGTTTTATACTTTGTTTTACTTCTCATTTGTATGCGACCTTACCAAACCTATCATTCAACTGATCTAGTGATACTGACCAAGTAATTCTAGAAGCCGGGATAGCTCTCCAAATAGTATCTATTACATCTAGAACAAATAGGACCATAAATAATGACCTATCTTTGCCTAATTGTGAGCTTAAGTTGGAACTACAGTTTGACCTTGGGACAAATTGAGTAACGTCTTGATTTAATTGGTCCAGACTTTGTTATTGGACACTAGTATATAATTGCCCATTAAGCATAATAGGTAAAGACTCTATGAGCAAGGGTTTAACAGATCACCATTGCTTAAAATCTCTAAGAAGGGATAGATAGTAATTAGAAAATAAGGGAAGCTTTAGCGGATGCGTTAATTTATGAAAGGATTCTATGTGTCTAGGTTTAAGTAAGAAGTACCGAGCCTTAACTTAAGAATGATATGCCGCCCCGAGATAAGTAATCATTGCACTAAATTAAACAAAACCAACGTCTGATTAGATTTAATATAGAAATATAAATTTTTCTTATATTGGATAACATCAATATATAAATACCTTATAATTAGCACAATAACCCCCTAATATTACCTATAAATTTTTTCCACTAACACTCGAAAACGAGATATTTTCTATCATTTTGTAGTTTTCAGGTGAAAAGCAGGAAAGTGAAAAGAAACAAGGAAAAAAGGACTCAAAGTGTAAATATTTGAAGAATTACTATGGTGTAACACCAAAAATGGTTACACCGTAACATAAATTAAGCAAGTACGAGGATAAAGGATAAGGTTACGGCGTCAAACCATATCTAGTTACGCCGTAAATAAATATTTGGAAGGAAATCGTACCCAAGATAGGGTTACGGTGTAACACCGCTTATGGTTACGCCGTAACCATGAAGATCCACAAATATGGAATGAAGATCACATACATATGAAAATTATTTTAAGGTTACGGCATAACACCATATCTGGTTACGGCGTAACGAACGTGCTTAAATAGGTAGCCGTATAAGAAGGTTACGGCATACACCTTTAGCTATTATGCCGTAACATGTTCGATACCCTATAAATAAAGGGCCTCGTTCAAGCTATTCCAACATCATTATGGAGTACTTCCTCCACAACCATGTTGGAGAGAGCACAAAGGCTTCCCAACCTTCAAGAGAAAACCACCTAGAGTCCAAGGAGATCACACTTTACTTACTTTTTGTATTTAATAGTTCAAAAATGAATCCTATAAGAATTATGAGCTTTCAATCTATGATTACTTCTATTTCTTGCTGTGTTTCCATTACCATGAGCGACTAAGCACTTAAAGTTCTGGACCTCTTTATGAATAAATACTGTTGTTATGATGTTTGGTTTACCTGTTAGATTTGGTTTCATTAGTATTCCTTACTATTCGTGTAACCCCGGGGTTTGTGATAGAGTGGGTGTTTGGACCTAGCTTGCCGCATTATTAGATTATCTAGTCAATATCGGATCCAATGGGTACTAGGGAGGATCACTAACTCCTTACCTAATGTAGAAACTAACCGGTTACCGCACTTATCACTCAATATACATAAAAAGCACATGAAACCATTTCAGAGAGGGTTATAATCTGCATAGGTTATTATATCCGTTTTGGAACATTGGGAATTAATCACTGCAACCTGGATAACCTACCTCCTAGACAATTTGGACTAATTCGGAATCGCAGGAAGTATAGGATAGACTGTATATGCATATTCAAGTCTATCGACCTTAGAAACCACTAATGAAACTATAGTTTAACAGTGCACAGGAATGCATTTTCATAACAATAGTAATGAAGTAAATAGGTTAGCATGTTTTCTCTCTTGATATCTCCAACTTTTTTAATTTCCAGTTATTTATTTCAAATCAACTCAAAAATCATTATCAAAACGTGACATTTCAAATTAAAACTAATTACAACTTAGCTCTTGGGACGACCTCAGATTTACCATTCTATACTATCCACGATCGGGTTCTCTGCCCATTAGTGCGTTGTCAGGTAGATCGAGTTTTATAAATTTAAAACTTGGTAAAAATATATTTTTAAAATAAAAATATGCATCAAGATTTTGGGCAACCGCTGCCGAGGGGGAGCTAAAAATTAAAGTAAATTTGATTTTTTTGCAATTATGGTCTGTTTCTCACTTCGTCTATCTCTCTGAAACATCATGGATGAGGTTGACATTGAAGATCTCACCATTGAACAATATCTTAGGCTGACACAAGAAAGTCAGACACCTAAAAAGATTAAAGATATGACTATCGCCGAGTACTTGGAATACGAGAAAAAGGTGAATGAGAACCACATCCCCAATACTAAATCATATCTTCCTACCTATTTCAGCAAAATTACACCAACCCATGACCCAATCCGGGAATTTGCTCACTACTTTGATCCTAACCAACCTGGCGCCAAGTCCGTATTAATTCGGAAAGGATAGGGAAAAGAGGTTGAATACATGACCAACGATGAAGTAGTCATGAGTGAGCAAGAGGAAAGTAACCATAGGATTACTAAGAACATTAAGCACTTTGAAGAAAAGGATGACGTTGATGAATGGTTGAACGCTGAGATAACAAAACACATGAGTATGCAGGGAGTGGAGAACATGAAGGATGTCCTAATTAGCATCATTAAGTCCATTAGACAGGAAATGAAAAGATAGGAATCATGAAAAGCAATTTGAAGCCTCAACAGCTAAGTGTAAGTATATTAAGTATCTTCATCACTAGTAAGAAGAGGACAGAGTGGAATGACAAAACACTCCGATTACTGCACCATGTCGGTTACCCAAGGAACTAATGCCCGAGGAAAGTTTTCTTCTTCCTTATCAATATTAAATAACATAATCTGTGCTACTACCACATTAGATGCTAAGGATAATATCATGCCACAAAGAGTTTATTAATATCTAGGTTTAGATAAACTCAGAGATACAAGCACCTTAGAAAATACGACATGAACCAATGAGCCCTTAGGAACTGTCAATATTTTGGTGAAATTTAGGAAGTTATAATTTCTGTGTAATTTCGTTATTAAAATGGCTAAAGAATTTAAACTTAGGAGACCATTCCTTGAATCAACCTCTGCCAAAAATCGATGTTTTCTATGAAGAATCTTCATCATTGAAATAGGCAGTGAGAAATTGAATTCAACCTATATTCTTACCAAATAAGCATTGATAAATTTACATGGTAGACAATGGATAAGAGGAGGAAACCTTTAATCCTCTTGAAATAAGAATAGACTTATTCTCTTATGAATCCCCTGCTTGCTTAGAATTTGAACAAAGAACTAGGTCCTATGGCACTCCTAACACACAGGATGAAATAGCATAACCAATTAGTTTTTCACTAGATAGAAGAGGATTAGTTAAGAGATGGCATGTATGCAAACCCGTTCATGTAACCTATAATGATGGAAATGGTGAAGATTGTGGGATGTGGCCGACATGTGACCCTGGACCACAAATTCTGCTTTTGGATATAATGAAGTCTGTCAGGTAAATGAGCATGGACACTTAGGCGGTAGATATGTTTTTCACTACATGAAAAGACGAACGGAAAAGAGAGTTACATGGGATTTGCAGACTTTCTTCAATTTCTTTATGACTACAGAATATCGATGATACAACACGGGAATGAAGGTATTACGAATGGGTAGCCCAAAACTATGAGTTTAGTAAACATCGGACCCTTACATCGACAAACTTGAACGATCATTACCCTTACAATACAAACGATCCAATACCAATACCACAGGGACATCAGGAACAAGGAGATGATGAACTACGACCTAAAAGCCACGTCCATGGCAAATAATTCATTGAAGAAAGGCGAAAATTAGGATAGGGCATAAACAACCTACATTATTTCCGAATCAACTCATTTTTATATTCAATGAATGGAATTCTTGATAGTTATGATGTAGAACAAGAATATGCAAGGGAGATTGGTAACCCAGATTCCAGGAAATTTGACCAAATATAACAGGGTGTTTAATAAATGAGATTAAACATTTTTCAAATGAGTACACATTTTAAGGGATGAGGAACAAAGGGATGTTCTCTGGACGATGTATGGGAAAAATGTCAACAAAACTACAAGAAAACCAATGAAGCATGGCACGACGAGGGATACGAGGAGGACAAGTTGCGGCAAAGTAGAGATGAGAAGACCGACTATGATCCCCCCTATGTTAACGTCAAAACTTTTAAAGTAAAAAATTATTCTTTTAAAGGAGGACGTAGTTTTATATGCATTACTGATCGTAAGGACGAAGCCCTACCATTAGGACGTATGAATGGAGCATGATTTAAATCTATGATTGGGAAAGAGCTAGATGGAAATAAGTATGTTCATGAAGTAACATAAAAGGGGCATGAGTCTAACTTAAAGACTCATTAATAAACAAAAGTGCTTGTCGAGCGACAACCGGCATTTAATAATGAAATTTCTTTTGCATTAGATTTGGTGTTGCATGTTATCTTACTTTTGTTTGTAATCCAGAACTAAGAAGCAATTATCAAGACCGACGACGACTCATAACATGTGGTAACTTTGCTGAATCTGTACAGTTACGCGTAACAACTTTAGTTTACCCGTAACCCACTGCATTTATGACATAAACCATTTTCTTGGTTACGCGTAAACACCTTAAAACTTAAACTTTTACCACTTGATTACGACGTAACAACTAACGTTTACGCGTAACCTCTCTCTTGAATCCTAAAAATTTAAGTTTTAAACAGTCTGAAACCTTGTATAGCATAAATGGACTTTGTGGTAAGTTCACTTGCAGCCCCTCACGAGACTTAAACTCGTCCACATGGGCCACCAATGGTTTAAAAGGCTTGTTGCATATGCTAATATGTTCAGGAGTTTCCTTGTCTTAAGATTCTACTACTCTTTATTTCATTCCTTATTGTACAATAGGGACATTGTACAAATCAATTGGGGGGGATGGGATAAGAATTAATACTTGACGCATGTTTTGCTTCAATTTCTAGTTTTTTTTGTGACAATTATGCAATTTTAAAAATTTTAAAAATTTTTTCTTAATAACTAGAATTAATCTTTGTCGAGATGCACATTAACCCTTTTATATACTTGTTGAGACCATAAGCCTCATATTCCAATTTCCATCATATTACTCAAAATCCACCAAAATATTGAGTGTGCCGAGTAGTATTAATAAGACTTAGAACTTGGCATGTACATCATTTCAAGACCTAATTATTAGCCAGGAATAGATAGTTCAAGAGGCAACACTTAGGAAATCCACCCAAAAGCCTATTATCGTATGTTTTATCGGCATTGTTAACATTGACTTGTTGACCTCCACGACCGTGAATAACTGTTTTGTTGCACTCATTTGGCTACTTAAGTCCATGGTTCGGGGGGAATGGGAACGAAAATTATATGCATTTATGGAAGACCAATCAGTTATGATCTCTAAAGACCCCCCCTATCACCACTTTCGACATTGTTTATCTCAGGAAGGGATGTGCGTCATAATATCAGATAATTGCAAGGGCAAATAATTAATGATAAAAACTCCTGTAACATTGCATATTAATCATGAGAAAAGTGAGAAAAGAGGGTGATAACAAAATAAACCCATGTGCGACCAAAATGTAAAGATGATGCAAAATAAAAAAATGGAGCTACTAGCCTATTATTGCACCATGACATCTCAATATTTATGAAAAAATGGATCTAGTAGCCTATTATTACACCAAGTCATACCAATACTCATAAAGAATAGAGCTAGTAGCCCATTATTGAAGATAAGATTTTCAGACTTTGACCCTTGAACCCATGGATGGATAGTGGCTAGTTATGCCAACCCTAGATTACTTTAGACTATTTGTTTTGTGTTTTGATTAACAACCATTAAATGTGTATCTCATGTCTATCTCATGTCTATTCTAACTGGTGCAAATTTGTGTACTTTCCAAGCTTATGATAGAATACATGCTATGACTGTGCAATTGAGCGATCACCCCAAAAATGAAACACTTAGACTAGTGGAGAGCTGAGTGACTTTTTATCCCCTTTTCGTGAGGTTTTCGGCTTTGATGTTTTCTAGCAGAAGAAGTTTTAAAAACTTCAATTCTTGAATTATTCGTGAGAAATCTTTTTATGAAAATTGTTCTAACAAGTTCTACTTAAAGGGCAAGCAAAGTGCAAGTGGGGGGGGGGGGGTATTTGATAACAACAAATCTATAATACTTTTTTAGTAACAAAATACCCCCAATATTACCTGCAAATGTTACATTAACACTCCAACAAATGAGATAGTTTCTGATCATTTTATAGTTTTCCGACGAAATGCAGGAAAGTAATAAAAACAAGGGAAAAAGGACTTAAAGTGTGAATATTTGAAGAATGTTACGGCGTAACACCAAAAATGGTTACACCATAACATAAATTAAGCAAGTACGAGGATCAAGGACAAGGTTACGACGTAATACCATATCTAGTTACGCCGTAAACAAATATTTGGAAGGAAATCTGTTATCCCATGAATAGATATTTTAACACCATATATAGATGTAAGGATTAGTTATTCCCATGGATAAATCAAAGAACATAAGATTGAAACTTTGAGTGTATGAAATAAACTATACGGAATCTAGTTTATAACGACTGAGAGAAGAATAAAGAAAAAGATGTTGAGACACAGAAATACAACCAAAATCATATGCTCTAATAATTAAATACGAACACATCTTTGATAGTATTAGGTTTACAACGCTTGAAAGCTATGAAAAACTATGAAAGACTGATGTCTAGATCTAAGCCTTAGGGTTCCTTTATTCACCAAGGAAAACCCTAAGGGCTTAGACCAAACGCTTTAAATGATAAATGGCCATAGTCCTTTTCCTAATCTTTGACCCAAGCAATCATAATAGTAGTACTAACAATACAAACTAAAGCTCTAATTTTTAACTAACAGTAACTAACTATACTAGGCAGTACTAACAATGAACTGGCAGCACTACCTATTATAGCTAGCATAAACTAATAACTAGACTATTTCTTTAAACTGCTTCAACAGCAGAACAATCTTGAACCAGCAGTATCAACTACCAAAAGTAACAGTATAACTATCAGAAGCCTTTAAATCCCCAACAAATCCCCCCTAAACTTGATATTCACCTTGTTAATCATCAAGTTTCTTTTGTATCAGCATCTTGATCATTAGGAGGATGTATCCAAACACTCTTCTACTTCTGAAGTTGTGATCTTGTAAATCTGAGAAGCTCAAATGCCATTTCACTTTCAGAATCAATCCTCTAGTCCTTTGATTATCATTTCTTGAAAGCATTTCTTGAGTAGAGGAATATTTCTTCTTAAACATCATGTGAATAGCATCTCCAGTATTCATCAACAGTACTTGAACTCCACTTAATCTAAACAACTCCAGCTTATTCAAGTTGTAGTCTTGTTGATTCTTCCATATTTCATCTTCTTCATTAGGCTTAAATAAGGTCTTCAGATCTCCCAAAGTAACAAGTCATATCCTTCTGGACTTGTTGTCTCATATCTTTCATTTACCAACCTATTAGTTCCTAACCATATCCTTGTCTTCAAAAATCATCAAGCATCCCTCACTGAAATATCTTTGTAAATCTTGGAACTTCCATCTCTCAGAATGATTTGATAATACATCTATTTTTCATTTAAAATATGTGTCTTCTAATCAATAATGGATATTTAAGTGGCCAGAGATTCAACAATCAATAGCAACATCATTCCTTTGGAACTACACCTACTATCTCTAAGCTCCTCTTTTTCAACCCCCCCCCCCCCCCGCATCATATTCTCATTCTAGTTGTTGTATCTTGGAACGTTTTTCTTTAGATCTGCTCTTGGTCTCTTTTTTAGTGTCTTTAATAGCTTTGCTGTTGACTGTCATACATCTGAATAGTCTTAAAGTCATCAAAGCCACTTCTTTATCTCATTCCATATAACTTCTGACTCTTCAAAGTTCTTGACCTTAGTTGTTTGATGAGTGTACGTACCTATAGGTTTGAGGTAAGTAAATCATCTGCCCATGACTTGAGTTCTTGTAGGAGGTTTGTTCCTTATTACTCTCTGATCTTTCCTACTGCCAATTATTACTTTCTTTCTTTCAAAGAATTCTGCTAACAATCTGGCTCTTTCTTCAATTGTATACTTTTCTTGCTCTTCATGTGTCAGTCTTACAGCTAGTTCATGATCAGCATCTATTCTGGCTTGAATTTCATCAAACTCTTCAGCTAAAGCAGCATTAGTAGCTTCTTCTTGCTTTTGTCTTTCATGTAATCTTTAAGCTAACTCTGCATCACTTTCAATTTGAGCTAACCCTTAATCCCTTCTTTTTACTTTCTTTGGTTTCTCATGATCTTCTTAACTAGTACGAAGCCTTTACTTGTTCTTTTTTGGATCAATAGTTAGAAGAGGTTGCAGTGTAGTTATTGATCTGATAGGTCTAGGAGAATCTTCTACATCTTTAATAGAAACTCCTGTCTCCTTAGCTTTCTCTTCCTTCATCTTTATCAAAGTATGAGAAATGGTAAGATCTTCATCTATAAATGCAGTTGCAGCAGTTGTTGGAGGTTCAAAGTTCCAGCATTACAATACACACCAGCATTATTAACTTGGTGCACTAACAGTACTAACTCCAGTGGTAGCAGTATGAACTATCTCTCCTTCAACATCTTCCATGTCTTCATCAAGTACATCAAAGTCACTATCTTGGAACATTGACTTTGTCTTGTCACTTTCCCTCCCATGTTTGGATGCATCCTCCTCATCCAAATCATCATCAGAAGACTCAACTCAGCTTTTAAATAGTATTCTCTTTATAGGTTGTGTAGTTCTTGCCTTTCTTTTCTTTTCTAGCCTCTTGACCCTCAATTTCAATCTGTGAACCACTCTGTCTTGTGCATCTTTGCTTCCCCTAAGCAAGAACCTTTTGTCATGAGGTACAGGTTTTCCATCAATTCTTGGAATTAGTTCACATTCTAACTTCTAAACCTCAATTACTTTCCAGGTGTGTTACCGATTCCCGTGAGAGAGTGAATCATGGGGTTAGTATTACAGTGTCCATCATCCTCAAAAGTAGTTCCATGCAGCCCTCCCCCACTTCCAGATTGGAGACCTTATGAGAGAGGTGGTTCATTGTGCTTTTCAAGCACTCTCTCAGAACCTAGTCCTGGAGCCAGATCACCCCCAAGGTTTCATTTTCTTGGCTCCTAGGACATGCCACCTGTATCCATTTCCTGAGGGAAAGTTCAACATTAGGCATTGCCGAGACAGTGGTCTGGATACTAATAGTTATCACTGTCCTGTGCTTGTAAATATAGCTAGCATAAGTAGTGGATAAGCCCTTTCCACACTGTCACCCCCCCTCCTTATGGACAGCCTCATCTGCTTCATGTTTGTAGAGGCGTACCTATTCTGAGGAAACTCATGACCTTTCTGAGCTCTCATATGTTTTTTGAGCTTTCTTTGTTTTCTTTATATGTAGATGGAGATGGGAGAATTTTGCTCAATGTGAGCTTACATTTGAAGTTCATGAAACTGTTAAGGTGTTTCAGTTTGAAGTAATTCCAGTGTGAGTTCTGAAACATTTGGTTGTGAGGTAAGAGGGTGTGGTTGGGGTTCAGGGGGTATTGTTAACCCTACAACCCTTATGTGCTTGATTTTGCACCAACATAGAGTTAAAAAGTGGAGTAACTTTTCCTGAAATTTTTTTACTTTTCTTTGCCATATTAGAGAAACCTTTTTACTGTGTGTAGGTGTCTCATAAGTATCATTAAAAGGTTTTGGTAAATCTTTAAGCTGGTTATTCAAAAAGAGTTGTAAAAACCTCGATACATTAAAAATCTCTTTGGATCTAAAGTTCCTCAACATACCATCAAAAATTAATTTAGAAAAATTAAATTTTTTGACCCTTTGCTAAACATAGTAACTGCTAAGAAAGCCGAAATTAGATTTAAAAATTCCTTCCAGCAGTTGATTTTGAAATTATACCAATGTAAGAAGCACATAGAGTGGGGATTTTTTTCTTACAGAAATGATAGATAATTGATCGAACATGTAGAGAGGAAGTCCACTATCTGATGAAACTCAGCGTTCTCCTCTGTCTTTTCCAAACAAGCAACCATATTATGTTGATCGACAAACTTCAAATCCGCCATATAGTGATTGGTTTATGAGAAGGGTTCTGGGTTTAAGTCGTTGATGTGAGTATGAGGGTTTGGCAAAGTTAATTGAGATATTATAAGAAGCTTAAGATTGTGAAATGGACCGACGAATAAAGTTGAATACTTTATCATGAAGTAAAACTTATAAAAGAAAGAAAAATCAAGAATTATCCAAATATAGACCCCATATAAGCAAAAGTTGTAGCGTAAAATATCTCAGTGGTTATAATTAATTAATGAAAATCTATTATGCCCCGAACAATATTAACGGTAACAAGCAGTACTAAATTTGGCTCAGCAGTACTAACTTTTGCCCAACAGTACTAATAGATATCTAACAGTATTAACTCTGTCTTCAATAATTATACTACAACATGCCTCTTTCATCACAAGCACACTAGAAAAACTAGATAGACATGTGAGAACTGTTATCCAAACACATTAACCTCTCCTCAAACAATACTTCAGAGATTAAGTAATCCAATGCTAGCAATTAGAAAGTTAAACTTGCTAACATCAAAACCTTTATGAGAAGATCTGCAACATTGTGGTATGTGTAAATCTTAATCACCTGAATAACCTTCTTCTTATAATAATCTTTGATGAAATGGTGCCTAATCTCTATGTGCTTGGTTTTAGAGTGAAACACTAGATTCTTCACAATACAAATGGTGCTTTCATTATCAAAGAAAATCTAGTGTTCATGAAGTTGAACCCATAATCAAGCATTTGATTTTGAATCCATAGCACCTGTCCACAGCAATTAGCAACAGCAACATACTCTGCTTTAATAGAAAATTGCACTATAGACTGCTTCTTACATAAGCCATGAATCAACCTCTTGCCAAGAAATGACAACCTCCTGTTTTGGCTTTCCTGATCAGGCTACTCTCAGCATAATCACTAACTGAAAAAAGCTTCCAATTCTAATTCTGAATCCCTAGGATAGAACCAAAGCCCAATTTAGGTTGACCTTTCAAGTATCTAAAGATCCTCTTCACATCATGAAGGTGTGACATTTTAGGAGTAACTTGGAACCTTGCACAAGCACAAACAGCAAATATTATGTCTGGCCTAGAAGCTATTAAGTACATCAATGATCCAATCATTGATCCATATAAATGAACATCCACACTATCAGCTTCTTTATCCTTGACCAATGCCTTGTTAGGTTCCATAGGAGTGCTTGCTATCTTCACAGTGGGAAAATCAAACTTCTTCAATATTTTAACCACATATTTATCTTGGCTAATGAAGATTCCATCCTCCTTCTGTTGTACTTGTAATCTTAAGAAGAAAGTAAGTTCCCCTATAGAACTCATCTGGAATCTCTTATGCATCAAACTTTAAACTCATCACATAGGGACTTCTTAGTTGACCCAAAGATGATATAATCAACATACACCTGTACTAACAAGATACACCCTTTTGTCCTTCTTGATGAACCAAAGTCTTATCTATATTCCCACTTCTAAATCCATTTTCATAGTAGGTAAACAAGGTCTCATACCAGGCTACTAGGTGCTTGATGTAAGACCATATAAAGCTTTTTCTACCTTACACCTTTGTTCAGGGACTGTGGTCTTCAAAAAACCTGGAGTTGAACATACTTAAAACATCATATTCTTCAAAGACTGATATAAGAAGGCCACTCTTTACATCCATCTGTAAAACAATAAACTCAAAATGAATGCATAGGCTAAAAATAACCTGATTGCTTCTATCCTAGCAACAGGAGCAAAAACCTTATCATAATCAATTCCTTCTTCTTGGGTATAACCTTGTGCAACCAGTCTTGCCTTGTTTCTCACTACAATTCCTCTCTCATCTTTCTTGTTTCTAAAGACCCATTTGGTTCCAATGGCCCTCTTGCCATTAGGTAGATTAACATTTTTTTTGTCCAAACCTTTCTAAAGTTGAAATTGTGAGAGGAGCTACGTCTTGCATTGCTTCTATCCAGCTTGGATCTTCCAGAGCATGAATCACTTTCTTGGGTTCCATTTGAGAGAGAAAATAGGCAAATAAGCAGTTCTGATAATCTTTTTATTTGTTCTATTCTGCTTATTAATGTAACATACCATAGCATGTTCATTAGAAATCTTGGTCATTCTCCTTGTTTTAATAGCTGAATTAAAGTCTCCAATGATTTGGTCTTTAGGATGATCCTTGTCAATTCTGGTTGTGGGAATAGGATTGACATTCATGGTTGTTTCTAAGTTGTTTAGGTCAGCTGCTGCACCCACATCTTCATCTAACAATAATCATTACTAAAAAAAATTCCAGTATCATCCATTGGAGTCACATTTGAAACAGGTGGAAGTGTAAATGCATTTTTGAAAGGAGAAAATCTTTCAAATAGATGTTCCTCAAATGCATTAGAAGCTTCAGCAGCATTAACTGGTGATGAGGGATCATCATTGGTAAAAGATGGTCCAGCAGCACTAACAGGTGTACTAACAGTATAATACTATTATGCTGTTATAATGTAACAGTCGCATTTATGTGATGTAGCCTTTCAAACCTCACTTCTTGTGGCTTGATTAACCTTACCCATCTTTATTTTGAAGCTCCATTTTTCATCCATTTCAGTAGGCTTTCTCTTTACATCTTCTTCAATGACCTTAGGATCTTAGAGAGCTTAATGGATCAGTTATGGCTAATAGGTATTAGGATGTATCTTGTTCAGTTCTAATCTTCTTCTCAAGCTTGACCTTGCAACAATATTATCTTCTATTCCTGCAATACCAACAGTTTGATTTCTGAAACAACTGCACATAGTTCATTAAGATATTGTCAAAGAATCAACATCAAAAGCAAGATTGGTCCATTTCCTATCACATTAGAGTGCATTTTTTCAAGAAATCTAATGGTTTAGAGGTCTCTTCAACTATCCTGGTCCACTAATTAAATACTCTCATGGCTTGCAAAATACAGGAGTACCTAACAAAAAATCCCTCATCAGAATTTTTCCACAAACTTGCCTAGATGAACTGGTATGTAAGAAGGTAACAAGACACCAAAAGGTTTCATGAAGTCTATCCATGGGGTCTTCATGAATAAGTTCGTAATATGTCTTGTTATGAGGCTAATGACTAAGACCCGATTTTGCACATAGCAAATCAGTATTATCTAGCCTTCAGCCCAAAAGGTGGTTGGTAACTTAGAAGTCAACTAACATAGTATACTTGCAGCCTAGAGCAATAACCTGAATAGCCTTAAAACTATAGACTGATACTCTATCAGTGTTCTATTCCTCCTCTTAACAGCACCATTTTGCTGAGGAGTCCTAACAACACTAAATTCCCTTTTAATCCCCTTCATTTCACAGAACTGATTCATTATATTATTTTTGAACTCAGTTCCATTGTCACATCCGATAACTTTTACTTTGTAGTCTAGTTGATTTTCTATTTCGGTAAGAAGTTCTTAATATCCCACTAGTCCTTCATGCTTAAGTGCCAAAAAGATACCTAAGATAAATCTACCAAACGTCATCACTAAAAACTAGGCCACTAAGACTTTTTTCATTAAACTCTTAACATTTATAATAGGACCAAATAATCCATATGAAGCAATGTAAGGGTGTTGCTGATTGAGTTCACAAGTTTGTGGCCTTGAGGAGGCTTGTGTTCTTTCCTTCTGACAAGCAACACAAGAGTGGTCATTTTCAAAAATTCTTTGAAGGCAAACCCTAACAAGGTTTCACCCTCACAATTTGTTCATGTTTTTACATTTATGTGAACCAAGCCTCCTATGCCATAAATTAGATTCATCAATTGTGGCTTTAGCAAAGAGGCAAGTTAAACCTTTAGTTGGAACAATATTCTTTATGTCAACACTGTAAATTTTTATCCTTTCTTTAGAACTCTCACAAGACTTGACTTTCATCAAGTAGCTTAAAGTCAGAAGATAAGACTAGACATTCAGTGTTAGTAAAAAGAACATTATTCTTTTTGTCACATATTTATGACATACTAAACAAGTTATACTTAAGCTCTTTACAAAAGTACACATTATCAAAATCCAATGTTCCTGTTTTGATTTTACCTTTTTTCTAGAATACTACATTTAACCATCTCTAAAGAAACAAAACCACCATCATAATCTTCATATCAATAAGATAGCATTTGTTTCCAGTCATGTGCCTTGAGTAACCACTGTCAATAACTCTGTATCATTATACTCCTTCTCTGTGTTTGCACTGGCACATAAAACAAAGAGAAGTAGACTCTTTATTGGGGACCAAGCATTATAGACTGGATCTGCCTCGTGCTTCAATGTAAGAAGAATTCTTGAAAGTAATTTTTTTGGCACTACTGTTTTTTTTTTGGCTTTCTCCTAACCCAGCATAGCTGAGGCCTTAACATCATTAACCCCTTTTCTATTGTTTTCACTTACTACTGCTCTATCCCTAGCAGTAGTATCCTTTTACCCTGACAGTATTAACCTTTTTATTAAAAATACTATTTTTATATTCTGAATACTTGTTAAATGGCCTTGTGTCTTGTAAATATCCCTTTTGTAAGCATTTGATATTGGTCTAGGATGATTCACAGTTATTTTTGAGCCAGCAGTATTAAACTGGTGCCCTGACCAACATATTAACACTTGCACCAACATATTAATTTGCCCAAACTTGGTTTAATACTGCGTGTGGAAACAACTTCTATTAGGGTGAGTCATTTTATTAGCAAAGTTCTTGTGATTCACCCTACTTGAGTTGTTCCACACTGGTCTTATAACCTTTTTATCACACACATAATGGAGATGCTTAAAACTACCACAAACAAAACAAGCTTTATTAATCATTTTAAAGTCACTTCCTAGTCTTTAGGACATAAGATTGTTCCATTTTCTTTGGTTCCCTCTAGGATAGTGTTTGTTTTTTAGAAGTTTCTACCTTCTCTACTGTTTCCCTAGCAAATTTTATCTTTTTCAGTGCTAGGTCTAACAGTTTTATCCTTAGGTTATAATTTCTCAACTCACATTCATCATCAGAAATCTAAATCCCTCAATTGGCTGGAGGTCTAAAGTTGGTTCTTCCCCTATAGTTTAGGATCTACTACTACTAGCCATCACCGGTTACTCACTTTATACACCAACAGACTCATGATTTGACTCAACTGTCTTAACATTACTAGGTGTAACAATAGTAGTAACATCTAAATTCTAACTTTTAACTATTTCATCAGTAAATGTTAGATCAGGTTTGTGAGGTATGAAATTCCATCTAAAAGGTGGGGGAACTGCATGATATCCCTTATCAGATTTTGACTTATTATTCTCCTGATTTTCTAACATCTCAGATGAATTCATAAAGCTTTCTACTGCAGGAGAAGCTGCAGTAGAAAGAAGCTTGCCATAATATCCTAGTCCAGTATTAAACTTGTCCATGCTTGACTTTCCAGCAAAAATATTCAAAGATTTAGATTAATTTGAAACTTTTCACAACGTTAGATTTAACTCATCTCTCTCTTTTTCTGTTTTTTCCAATTTCTTTTGTTTTCAACTAAAGCAGTGTCTCTAATGTTGACTTCAAGTTTCCAAAACATTAATGCTTCTTCAAACACAACTACATTTTTCTTAATCAGTGAGCTAGTCTACTTCTACTGATTCTAAACCTGCTTATAAAGATACTAAATTAAATTGAGACTTTATTGTAGATATGAAGACAAACTATCATATAGTTCTTTGAGAGTAGCATAAGCTTTTACACATGATTGTAAAACAAGAATCTGACCTCATAATCTGAACCGGAAGCACTTCCTGAAGATAATTATGTGCCATCAATGCAAAGTTTATAGGGATGCTCTTCCTCTACCCCACCCCCCCCCCCCCCCGCTTGGTAGTCTCCATCAGAACTTTCCAATTCCATCTAGAAGCTACCAAGGGCATTTTCAGTAGGATTTCCAACAAGTGCATAGTTCTTATGTATATTCTCTCTCCTCTGTTTCCTTATTTTTAGGAGCCCTACAGTTCTCCTTGCAAAGTGACCAATTTCTGACAATTGTAGACTCGCACTTATACCTATCATCTCACACACTTTGACCATTTACATCCACTTCCCTCGCCTATCCTCTTGATGAATCTCCTAGCTCTAATTGTTAGCATGACCATTTCCCATTGTAAATACATTTCTTCTAGGTCATCAGGATTAATTTGTTCTAGATCCTCTTATGAAAGTTGAGGAGAATTAGGCTGACTAGCTAGGAAAGCATATATCACAGCATTACTAAGGTTATCTCCAGATATAGTATTACTTTGAGTATGAGCAGCACTAACTCCATAAGTAGTGTTATATGCTTCATTTATGCTGCTATTGCTATTAGTGCTGTTTGGAGACACAAAAACTCATTTTTGTAGATTTGACTGTACTGATGATCCTGAGATTTCAGGTTCATAATCTTCAAGTTGTTGTATAAGTCGATCCAAACGATGTCTTTATTTCCTGTTTGTTCCTCTTATCAAAGCATGAGTCATTCCATTCAGATGGCTAGACTCTAAACAATTTTAAGTTCAATGTCCTCTTATGTGATAACTTTCACCTTGAATCTCCAACCGAGTGATTGAAGTATTTTGAACCTATCAAAAGTTGATCCATTGTCTCTCTGAACTTCGTCTGCAAAGTTCTTAATTTTGCTTGAGTAGAGATCTCTGAACTTTCCTTGAACTTTCTTGAATCCAAGAAATTTAGAGAACCTACTCAAGCAACAATATGAAAATTTACAGGATTAAGTTCAGAGACAATGATAAATTTGATAGGTGAAAAAACATATTAGTCGGTATGAGATTCAGGCGAAGTTATTACACAAGAGACCTGAACTTAAAAGTGTTTAGAATCTTCATCTGAATGGAAGACTCAGCTTTGATCTAGAGGAACAAACCGGAAATAACGACCATCAGTTGGATGACTTAACAACAACTTGAAGAAATATGAACCTAAAATCTCAGGATCATCAAGTACAAGTCAAAATCTACAAAATGAGGCTTTTGTGTCCTCCAACAGCACTAACAGCAATAACAGCACAAATGAAGCAGATAACACTACTTATGGAGTTAGTGCTACTATTACTTAAAGTAATCCTACATCTGGAGATAACCTTAGTGATGCTGTGATCTGTGCTTTCCTTGCTAGTCAGCCCAATTCTCCTCAACTGTCACAAGAAGATCTGGAACAAATTAATCCTGATGACCTAGAAGAAATGGATTTGCGATGGGAGATGGCTATAGCAGACAATTAGAGCTCAGTGAGATTTCATCAAGAGATAGGCAGAAGCTGGATGTAAATGTTCAAAGAGTTGGAGAATTATAGTTCTAAAGTGGAGTTGCTACAATGGTCATAAATATGGTCACTTGGCAAGAGAATGTAGGGCTCCTAAAAATCAGAAACAGAGGAGGAGATAGTAACATAATAACTATGAACATGGAAACTCCTACTGAAAATGCCTTGGATGCTCTAGATGAATTGGAAGGTAGACTGGAGCAACAGCTGAGGAAGAGCATCCTAAAAACTTGCATTGATGCCATACATCTCAGGAATTCTTCCGAGTTCAGATTAGAGTAGATTCCTTGTTTTAAAATCATGATGTAAAAGCTTATGCAACTCTCATAGAACAATAAATAGTTTTGTATTCAAGATTACAAAGAGTATCAATTTAATTTAGTATCTTTATAAAGCAGTTTAGAATCAGAGAAGCTAGACTAGCTCACTATAAGAAAAATGAGGTTGTGTTTGAAGAAAGCATTAGTGTTTTAAAACTTGAAGTCAAACTAAGAGACACTACTTTAGTTGAAAACAAAAAGAAATTGGAAAAAGAAGAAAAAGAGAGAGATGAGTTAAAACTAACATTAGAGAAGTTTCAAAATTCATCTAAATCTTTGGATAATTTGCTGGAAAGTCAAGTCATTGACAAGTTTAAAACTGGACTAGGATATAATGCAGCTTCTTCTACTGCAGCTTCTCCTGCAGTAGAAAGCTTTATGAATTCATTTGAGAATGTTTAGAAAAAATCAAGAAGAAATAATAGTCCAAAAATGATAAGGGATATCATTAGCAGTTCCCTACCTTTTACAGGAAATTTTCCATACCTCATAAACCAGAACTATATGTTTATGGTTGAAATTGTTTGAAAGTGGGAATTTGGATGTTACTAACTGTTGTTGTACACCTAGTAATTTAAGACAGTTTGAGTCAAATCATGAGTCTGTTGGTGTATAAAGTAACGGTGATGCAGTAGAACCTAAAACTATTAGGAAGAACAACTTTAGACCTCCAGCCATTGAGGATTAGATTTCTGATGATGAATGTGAGGTAGAAATTATACCTAAGGATAAAACTGTTAGACCTAGCACTGAAAAAGATAAAATTTGCTAGGGAAACAGTAGAGAAGGTAGAAACATCTAAACAAAACAAACACTATCCTAGAGGGAACCAAAGAAACTAGAACAATCTTATGTCCCAAAGACTAGGAAGTGACTTTAAAATGTATTAAAGCATGTTATTTCCTTGTATTATTTTTGCGCATCTCCATTATGTGTGTGATAAAAAGGTTATAAGACCAGTGTGGAACAACTGAAGTAGGGTGAATCACAAGAACTTTGCTAATAAAATGACTCACCCTAATAGAAGATTTGTTCCACAAGCAGTATTAACCAAGTTTGGCAAAATTAATACTGTTGGTGCAAGTGTTAATACTGTTGTCAGACCAGTTAATACTGCTGGCTCAAAACTAACTGTGAATCATCCTAGACTGATATCAAATGCTTACAAAAAGGGATATTTACAAGACACAAGGCCATTTAACAATTATTCAGAATATAAAATAGTATTTTTAATAAAAAGAGTTAATACTGCAGTAGAAGGATACTACTGCTAAGGATAGAGCAGTAGTAAGTGAAAACATAGGAAAAAGGGTTAATGATGTTAAGGCCTCAGCATGCTGGGTTTGGAAAGCCAAAAACAGTAGTGCAAAAAATACTTCAAGAAATATTCTTACATTGATGCACGAGGCAGATCCAAGTCTATAATGGCTTGGATCCCCAAAAGAGTCTAATTCTTTTATTTAATGTGCAGGGTAACCCACAGCAAAACGAGTACAAGGAAAAAGGAGTTATTGACAGTGGTTGCTCAAGGCACATGACTGGAAACAAATGAATCTACTAATATGTAAGAATTATAGATGGTGATTTTTGTTTCCTTTAGAATGGTAAATGTAGGAATTTCTGAGAAAGGTACAATCAAACAATGACATTTGGGATTTTAGATAATGTTACTTTGTAAGGAGCTTAAGTATAACTTGTTTAGTGTGTCACAAATATGTGACAAAAAGAATAATGTTCTTTTTACTAACACTGAATGTCTTGTCTTATCTTCTGACTTTAAGCTACTTGATGAAAGTCAAGTCTTGCTGAGAGTTCTAAGAAAGGATAACATTTACAGTATTGACATAAAAAGTGTTGTTCCCACAAAAGGTTTAACTTGCCTCTTTGCTAAGGCAGCAATTGATGAATATAATTTATGGCATAGGAGGCCTGGTCACATAAACTTTAAAAACATGAACAAACTTGTGAGGGGAAACCTTGTTAGAGGTTTGCCTTCAAAGATTTTTGAAAATGACCATTCTTGTGTTGCTTGTCAGAAAGGAAAGCAACACAAAGCCTCCTATAAGGCCAAACTTGTGAACTCAATCAGCAAACCCTTACATATGCTTCATATGGACCTATTTGGTCCTACAATTGTTTAAGAGTTTAATGAAAAAGTCTTATAGCCTAGTTTTAGTGATGAGTTTTAGTAGATTATCTAGGTATTCTTTTTTGCCACTAAGGATGAGACTATGGGATATTAAAGACCTTCATAACGAAATATAAAATTCAATCTAGACTACAAAGTAAAAGTTTCAGATGTACAATGGAACGGATTTCAAAAATAGTATAATGAATCAGTTCTGTGAAAATGAAGCGTATAAAAGGGAATTGTAGTCTTGTTAGGAAATCCTCAGCAAAAGTGCTCTAAGAGGAGAGAATAGAACAATAGATAGAGGCTGCAAATAACTATGTTAGTTTGACTCTAAGTTTCCACCACCTTATGGGCTGAAGCAGTTAATACTGCTTGCATATGTGCAAAAATAGGGTCTTAGTCATTACGCACTCATAACAAGACACCTTATGAACTTATTCGTGGAAGAACCCCATTGATAGACTTCATGAAACCTTTTGGGTGTCTTGTTACCATCTTAAATACCATGGATCATCTAGGAAAAGTTTGAAGGAAAATTTGATGAGGATTTTATTTGTTTAGTATACTCTGTAGTTTTTAGCAAGGCCATGAGAGTATTTAATTAGGAGGACCAGATCGTTGAATAGACCTTTAAACAATAGATTTCTTGAAAATGCATCTAATGTGATAGGAAATGGACCAATCTTGCTTTTTGATGTTGATTCTTTGACAATATCTATGAACTATGTGCCAGTTGTTGCAAGAAATCAAACTGTTGGTATTGCAGGAACTAGAGATAATATTGTTGCAGGTCAAGCTGAGAATAAAAAAAAAAAAAAAAAAAAAAGAAGATAGAACCTGAACAAGAATACATCCTAATACCTATTTGCATAACTGATCCATTAATCTCTTAAGATCCTAAGGTCATTGAAGAAGATGCTAAAGAGAAGCCTACTGAAATGGATGCAAAATGGAGCTTCAAATAAAGAAGGGAAGGATAAATCAAGCCACAAGAAGTGAGTTTGAAAAGGCTACTTCAACATGAAAAGCTTACTGTACATTCTAACAGTCACTAATATAAATAAATACTGTTAGTAACACCTGTTAGTTGCTGCAGACCATCTTTTACCAATGATTGATCCCTGCATCACAGTTAATGCTGCTGAAGCTTCTAATGCATTTGAGGAACATCTTTTTGAAAGATTTTCTCCTTTCAAAAATGCATTTACACTTCACGCTGTTTCAAATGTGACTCAATGGAAAATTTGAAAATTATTTTAGTAAATGCTTATGATGATGAAGATGTGCGGTGCAGATGCTGACTCTAAACAACTTAGAAAACACCATGAATGTCAATCCTATGCCCACAACCAGAATTTGACAAGGACATCCTAAAGACCAAATCCATTGGATACTTTAATTCAGCTATTAATCAAGGAAATGACCAGATTTCTAAAGAACATGCTATGGTATGTACATTAATGAAGCAGAATGGAAAAACCAAATAAAAAAGATTATCGTCCAACTGCTTATTTGCCTATTTCTCTCTCAAATGAACCGGCACAGAAAGTGATGTCGATGCTCTGGAAGATCCAAGCTGGATAGAAGCAATGCAAGAAGAGCTTCTACAATTTCAACTTTAGAAGGTTTGGACACTGGTTAATCTACCTAATGGCAAGAGGGCCATTGGAACCAAATGGGTCTTTAGAAACAAGAAAGATGATAGAGGAATTGTAGTGAGAAACAAGGCAAGACTGGTTGCACAAAGTTATACCCAAGAAGAAGTATTGATTATAATAAAGGTTTTTGCTCCTGATGCTAGGAATAGAACAATTCAGCGTGTATTTTTAGCCTATGCATCATTCTGAGATTTATTGTTTTCCAGATGGATGTAAAGAGTGCCTACTTAAAAAGGTACTAATGAAGAAAGGTTTATGTATGTCAACCTCCAGGAGTTTATGAAGATCCACAGTTCCCTGACAAAAGTGTGTAATGAAGAAAGAAGCTTTAATAATGGACCTACATCAAGCTCCTAGAGCCTGGGTGATGGAGACCTTGTCTACCTACTTCATTGAAAATGGATATTAGAAGAGGGACTATAGATAAGGACTTTGGTTCAATCATGAATACAAAGGTGATATCTGTTAGTGACATGTGTATGTTGATTATATCATCTTTGGGTCAACTAAGAAGTCCTTATGTGATGAGTTTAAAGGTTTGATGCACAAGAGATTCCAGATGAGTTCTATGGGGGAACTCACTTTCTTCTAGGTTACAAGTACAACAGAAGGAGGATGGAATCTTCATTAGCCAAGACAAATATGTGGCTGAAATATTAAAGAAGTTTGATTTTGCCACTGTGAAGACAGCAAGCACTCCAATGGAACCTAACAAGGCATTGATCAAGGATGAAGAAGCTGATAGTGTGGATGTTCAATTTTATATTGCTCAATGATGTGGGATCAAATGATGAACTTAACAGCCATCTAGGCCAGACATAAATGTTTTGTTGTTTGTGCTTGTGCAAGGTTCCAAGTTACTCCTAAAATGTTACATCTTCATGCTGTGAAGAGGATCTTTAGATACTTGAAAGTGTCGAACCTAAATTGGGCTTGGTATCCTAGTGATTCAGCATTTTGGAATTGGAAGCTTTTCAGATAGTAAATATGCTGGAGCTAGCCTTGACAGGAAAGCCAAAACAGGAGGTATGTCAAATTTCTTGTCAAGAGGTTGATTTCATGGCTATTAAGAAGCAGACTAGAGTTGCAAATTCATACTATTAAAAGCAGAGTATGTTGCTGTATGCTAATTGCTATGGACAGGTGCTATGGATCCAAAATCAAATGCTTGATTATGGGTTCAACTTCATGAACACCAATATTTTCATTGATAATGAAAGCACCATTTGTATTGTGAAGAATCCAGTGTTTCACTCTAAAACCAACCACATAGAGATTAGGCACCATTTCATCAGATATTGTTATGAGAAGAAGTTGATTAAGTGATAAAATTCACACAGACTACAATCCTTGCAGATCTTTCCACAAAGGCCTTTTTGATGTTAGCAGGTTTAAACTTTCATAATTGCTAGCATTGGATTACTTAATCTCATAAAGTAAGTGTATGAGGGGATGATAATGTGTGTGGATATCAGTTCTCACATGTCTATCTAGTCTTTTCTAGTGTGCTTGTGATGAATAGAGGCATGTTGTTGTATAATTATTGAAGACAGAGTTAATACTGTTAGATATCTCTTAGGCAAAAGTTAGTACTGCTGAGCCAAATTTAGTACTGCTTGTTACCGTTAATATTGTTCGGGGTATAATAGATTTTCATTAATTAATTATAACCATTGAGATATTTCCGCCAACAACTTCGCTTATAGGGGTCTATATTTGGATAATTCTTGATCTTTCTTTCTTTTATAAGTTTTACTTCAAGATAAAGATTCAACTTTATTCAGTCGGTCCAATCACACCCTTAAGCTCTCTTTATAATATCTCAATTAACTTTGCCAAACCTCAAACTCACATCAACGACTAAACCCAGAACCCTCCTCATAAACAATCACTATAGGCGGATTTGAAGTTTGTTGATCAACATAATATGGTTGCTTGTTTGGAAAAGAGAGAGGAGAACGCTGAGTTTCATCAGATAGTGAAATTCCTCTCTACATGTTCGATCAATTATGCTCTCATTGTAAGTCCCACTCTCTGTGCTTCTTACATTGTATAATTTCAAAATCAACTGCTTGGAATGAATTTTTAACTAATTTGGCTTTAGCAGTTATAAGTTTAGCAAAGGGTCAAAAATTTAATTTTTTCTATTAATTTTTGATTGTATGTTGAGGAAATTAGATCCAAAGAGATTTGTTAAATGTATACCGAGGTTTTTACAACTCTTTTGAATAACCAGCTTAAAGATTTACCAAACCTTTTAACTGATACTATGAACACCTACCACAGTAAAAAAGTTTCTCTAATATGGTAAGGAAAAGTAAAAAAATTTCAAGAAAAGTTACTCCACTTTTTGACTCCATGTTGGTGCAAAACCAAGTACATAAGGGTGAGGGTTCAACAATACCCCCTAAACTCCAACCCACACCCTCTACCTCACAACCAAATGTTTCAAAAACTCAAATTGAATCACTTCAAACTGAAACACCTCCAACAGTTTCCCATGAACTTCAAACTGAAGCTCGCATTGAGCAAATTCTCCCATCTCCATCTACATATCAAAGAAAACAAAGAAAGACTCAAAAACATAGGAGAGCCAAAAAGGTCACTGAGTTACCTCAGACTAGTATGCCTCTCGACCATGAAGCAGATGAGGTTGTCCATAAGGAGGGGGTGACGGTGTGGAAAGGGCTATCACTACTGATGCTAGCTTAGTTGCAGCACAGGACAATGATAACATAATTAGGACCCAGACCACGGCAATGCCTAATGTTGACATTCCTCAGGAAATGGATACATGTGGTAGTCCTAGGAGCCAAGAAACCATAGGGGTGCTCTTGCTCAGACTAGGTCTGAGAGAGTGCTTGAAAAGCCTAATGAACTACCTCTCTTAGAAGGTCACACATCTAGAAGTGGGGAGGGCAGCATGGAACATACTTTTAAGATGATGGACACTGTAATACCTACACCCTATGATTCACCTCTCTCAAGAGGTAACACACCTGGAATAATGATGGTAGAATGGCACAAATTCACGAATGATGGAAACCTGAACCTCCTTGACAAAAAGGGTTCGTTGCCTTAAGAGAGCCAAAGACTGCTCAAGACATAGTGATCACCAGATTGAAATTAAGGGTTAAGAGGCTAGAAAAGAAGAGAAAGCAGAACTAACACAACCTTATAAAGAGAATAACTATTTAAAAGCTGAGTAGAGTCGTCCCTGATGATGATTTGGATGAGGAGGATGCATCCAAACTGGAAGGGAAAGTGACAAGACAAAGTCAATGTTCCAAGATAGTGACTTTGATGTACTTAATGAAGACATGGAAGATGTTGAAAGAGAGATAGTTCATACTGCTACCACTAGAGTTAGTACTGTTAGTGCACTAGTTACTACTGCTGGTGTAGCTATTAGTACTGCTAAACCTAGAATACCTCCAACAACTGTTGCAACTGCATTTATAGATGAAGATCTTACCATTGCTCAGACTTTGATAAAGATGAAGGAAGAGAAACCAAGAGACAGAGTTTCTATAAAGAGTATGAAGATTCTCCTAGACCATCAATCAATAACTACACTGCAACCTCTCTAACATTGATCCAAAAAGACAAAGGTAAATGTTACTGAGTTAAAGAAGAACATGAAAAACTAAAGAAAGTAAAAGAAGGATAAAGGGTTAGCTCAAATTGAAAGTGATGCAAGAGTTAGCTCAAAGATTACATGAAAGACAAAAGCAAAGAAGAAACAACTAATCTGCTTTAGCTGAAGAATTTGATGAAATTCAAGCCAGAATAGATGCTGATCATGAACTGGTTGTAAGACTGACACATGAAAAGCAAGAAAAGTATACAATTGAAGAAAGAGCCAGATTGTTAGCAGAATTCTTTGAAAGAAGAAAGAAATAATTGGCAGTAGAAAGAGCAGAGGCAATAAGGAACAAACCACCTACAAGAACTCAAGTCATGAGCATGATGATTACTTACCTCAAACATATAGGTAAGTACACTCATCAACAACTAAAGTACAAGAACTTTGAAGAAGTTTCAGAATTTATATGAATGATATAAGAATGGATTTGATGACTTTAAGACTAAGATGATGACAGTCAACAGCAAGCATAAAGCACTAAAAAGAGACCAAGAGCAGATTCTAAAGAAAAACGTTCCAAGAAACAACAACTAGAAGAGAATAATGATGCTGAAAAAGAGGAGCTTTAGAGAAAGGATGGAATAGTTTTTTTTTATTTGTAGTTTCCCAAGGAATATGTTGCATATTGATGTTGAATCTCTCCACTAAATATCCAATTATTGATTAGAAGACACATATTTTAAATGAAAATATGATGTATTATCAAATCATCTGAGCAGATGGAAGTTCCAAGAATTACAAGATATTCAGTGAGATGCTTGATGATTTTGACAGACAAGAACTGTATAAACTACATAGGTTGGTACATGAAAGATATGAGACAACCAGTCCAGAAGGATAATGACCTAGTTACTTGGGGAGATCTGAAGACCTTATTAAGGCCTAATGAAGAAGATGAAGAATGGAAGAATCACAATACTACAACTTGATTAAGCTGGGAGAATTGTTTGACTTAGTTGGAGTACATGTACTGTTGATGAATACTGGAGTGCTATTCACATGGATGATAAAAAAAAAAAAAAAAAAAAAAAAAAAAATAAAAGAAATATCCTCTAACTCAAGAAATGCTTTCAAGGATGCTAAATCGAAGACTAGAGGTTGATTATGAAAGTGAAATGGCATTTGAGCTTCTCAAATTTACAAGATGACAACTTCAGAAGTAGAAGATTGTTTGGATACATCCTCCTAATGATCAAGATGCTGATACTAAAGAAACTTAATGATTAACAAGGTGAATATCAAGTTTAGGGGAGGATTGTTAGGAATTGAAGGCTTCTGAAGTTACTACTATTAGTTTTGGAAGTTAATACTGCTGGTTCAAGATTTTTCTGCTGTTGAGTTTAAAGGAAAATATCTAGAGTAATTTAGTACTAAGCTAGCTAAAATAGTAAGGCTAGCCAGTACATTGTTAGTACTGCCAGTATAGTTAGTACTTTAGTTATAAAACTTAGTGCTGTATCTGTATAGTTAGTACTACTATATGATATGCAAGGGTAAATAGGAAAAGGATATGCATTATCATATACGCTTTTGTATAGCCCCCTTAGGGTATCCTTGAGTGGTATAAAAGGAACCCTAAGACATAGATCTAGACATCAGTCTTTCATAGTTTTTCATAGCTTCAAGGTTGTAAACCCTAACACTATCAAAGAGTGTTCGTATTAATATATTAGAGCTTATTATTTTGGTTGTATTTCTGTGTCTCAAACATACTTTTTCTTTAATTCTTTTAGTGGTATAAACTAGATTCCCGTATAGTTTATATCATACACTCAAAGTTTCAATCTTAGTGTCTTTGGATTTATCCAAGAATACTAAACCTTACATCAAGTTAAGGAGTTAAAGATCTATTCATTGGGATCAACAGATTTCCTTCCAAATATTTGTTTACGGCGTAACTAGATATGGTGTTACGTCGTAACCTTGTCCTTGATCCTCGTACTTGGCTTAAACTTATGTTACTATGTAACCAATTTGGTGTTACGCCGTAAACAATCCTTCAAATATTCACATTTGATCCTTTTCCCTGTTTTAATACTTTCCTGCATTCGCCGGAAAACTATAAAATGATAGAAAATATCTCATTTTTGAGTGTTAGTGAAACATTTGCAGGTAATATAGGGGTATTTTGCCACCAAAAAGTATTAAATATTTGATGTTTATCAATACCCCCCCCCCCCACTTGACTTCTGCTTGCCCTTTAAGTAAACTTGTTAGAACATTTCATAAAAAGATTTCTCAAGAATAACTTCAAGAAATGAATTTATAAAACTCTTATGCTAGAAAATGTCAAATCCGAACACCTCACGAAAAGGGATAAAAAGTCACTCAGCTCTCCACTAGTCTAAGTGTTTCATTTTGGGGTGATCGCTCAATTGCACAGTCATAGCATGAATTCTACATAAGCTTGGAAAGTACACAAATCTGCACCAGTTAGAATAGACATGAGATAGACATGAGATACACATTTAATGGTTGTTAATCAAAACACAAAAAAAATAGTCTAAAGTAATCTAGGGTTGGCATAACTAGCCACTATCCATCCATGGGTCTAAGGGTCAAAGTCTGAAAATCTGATCTTCAATAATGGGCTACTAGCTCTATTCTTCATGAGTATTGGTATGACTTGGTGTAATAATGGGCTACTAGATCCATTTTTTCATAATTATTGAGATGTCATGGTGCAATAATAGGCTACTAGCTCCATTTTTTATTTTGCACCATCTTTACATTTTGTTGCACATGGGTGGCTTTTTGTTTCACCCTCTTTTCTTCACTTTCTTCATGATAAATATGCAAATGTTACAGGAGTTTATATCTTTAATTATTTCCCCTGCAACATCTGATATAATACGCACATCCCTTCACTTGAGATAAATAAATGTCAAAAGTGGTGATAGGGGGGTCTTTAGAGATCATAACTGATTGGTCTTCCATAAATGCATAAACCTTCGTTCCCATTCCCCCCGAAACCATGGACTTAAGTAGCCAAATGAGTGCAACAAACAGGTTATCACGGGAGGTCAACAAGTCAATGTAACAAGCCGATAAACATACGCATAAAGGCTATTTGGGTGATTTCCTAAGTGTTGCCTTCTTGAACTATCTATTCCTGCTAATCAATTAGGTCTCGAAATGATGTACATGCCAAGTTCTAAAGTCTATAATACTACCGGCACACTCAATATTTTGGTGGATTTTTGAGTAATATGATGAAAACGGAATATTAGGCTTAAATCTCACCAAGTATAATAAAGGATAATGTGCATTCGACAAAGATTAATTCTAGTTATTTACGAAAAATTTGTCAATTTTTTTTAAAATTGGCATAATTTTCAAAGAAAACTAGAAATCAAAGGCAAAACATACGTCAAGTATTAATTCTACTCCCATCCCCCCACTTGATTTGTACAATGTCCCTATTGTACATTAAGGAAATGAAATAAAAAAGAAAGAGTAGAATAAAGACCAAGTGAACTCCCTGAACATTTAGCAATATGCAAACAAGCCTTTTAAACCACTTGTGGCCCAAGTGGACGAGTTTTAGTCTCGTGAGGGCTTTCCAGAGAACATACCCACAAAGTCCATTATGTAACAAGGTTTAGACAGTTTAAAACGTAAAATTTTATAGGATTCAAGAGGAGTACGGGCGTAACCTTAGAATTACGTCCTTAATCAAGTGTAAAAAGTCTAAGTTTTATGGTGGTTACGGCGTAACCATGGAAATGGATTAATGTCATAACTGCCGTGGTTACGGCGTAAACTAAAGTTGTTACGCCGTAACTGCTACAGATTCAGCAAAGTTACCACATGATTATGAGTCGAGTCGGTCTTGATAATTGCCTCTTAGCTTCTGGATTCTACAAAACAAAGTAAGAAACATGCAAACCAACTAATGCAAAAAGGAAATTTCATTAAATAAAGGACGGGTTGTCTCTCGACAAGCACTTTTGTTTATTAACGAGTCTTTAAGTTAGACTCATGCCCCTTTTATGTTACTTCATGAACATACTTATTTCCCTCTAGCTCTTTCCTTAATCAAGCTTTAAATCATCTCCATTCATACGCCCTAATGATATGGCTTCGTCCTCACGATCAAGAAAATTGCAAAAAAACAGTCCTCCTTTAAAAGAAATATTTTTTCACTTTAAAAGTTTTGAAGAAAACAATAGGTGGATCAAAGTCGGTCTTCTCATCTCTACTTTGAGCCGCAACTTTGTCCTCCTCTTATCCCTACGTCGTGCCTTGCTTCATTAGGTTTTCTTGTAGTTTTGTTGACATTTTACCCAAACATCGTCCAGGAACATTCCCTTTTGTTTCCTATCCTTAAAATGTTAGCTCATTTGTGATAAATGTTTTAAAGTCTCATTAATTAAACACCCTGTTATATTTGTCAAATTTCCTGGAATATGGGTTACCAATCTCCCTTGCATATTCTTTGTTAACATCATAACTATCAAGAATCCATTCATTGAATATAAATTCATGGTCGGAATCATGTAGGTTGTTATGCCCTATCCTAATTTTCAGCCATTCTTCAAATGAATAATTGCATGGACGTGGCTTTTAGGTCGTAGTTCATCATCTCTTGTTCCTGATGTCCCTGTGGTATTGGTATTGGATCGTTTGTATTGTAAGGGTAATGATCATTCAATTTTGTCGATGTAAGGGTCCGATGTTTACTAAACTCATAGTTTTGGGCTACCCATTCGTAATACCTTCATTCCCGTGTTGTATCATCGATATTTTTTTGTCCATAACGAACTTGAAGAAAGTCAGCAAATCCCATGTAACTCCCTTTCACGGTTTGTCTTTCATGGTCGTGAAAACGTATCCACATCCTAAGTGTCCCCTGCTCATTTTACCCTGAAGACTTCATTATATCAAAAGCAGAATTTTTGAGTCAGGAGTCACATGTCGGCTAATCACAATCTTCACCATTTTCCATCATTAGTAGGTTCCTATGAACGGGTTTGCATACATTCCATCTCTTAACTAATCCTCTTCTATCTGGTGAAAACTAATTGTTATGCTTTTTCATCTGTGTGTTAGAGTGCCATAGGACCTAGTCTTTTGTTTCAAAATCTAAGCAAGCAGGGGATTCATAAGAGAAATAAGTCTATTCCTATTGTCAATAGGAATTAAAGTTTCCTCCTCTAATCCAATGTCTACCATGTAAATTTCTCATGCATGTGGAAGATCTAGGTTGTAATTCAAATTTTTCTCACTGCTATTTCAAATGGAAATACTTCATAAAACAACGATTTTGGCAAGAGTTGATTCAAGGAATTGGTCTTCCAAAGCTTAAATAACTTCTTTAGCCATTTTAAATAACGAAAATTAACACATAAATTATATACTTTCCTAAATTTCACCAAATATTGACAGTTTCCTAAGGGCCTCATTGGTTCATGTCCGTATTTCTAAGGTGCATGTATCACTGAGGTTATCTAAACCTAAGATATTAATAAACTCTTTGTGCATGATAGTTCTCCATTAGCATCTAATGTGGTAGTAGCATAAAGATTATGGTTATTAATATTGAAAGGAAGAAGAAAACTCTCGAGCTTAGTTTCCTTGGGAACCTACATGGGCATAATCGGAGTGTTGTCATCCACTCTTCCACTATCGTTACTAGTGAATGGAAGATACTTCATACTTAAACACCCTTATAAAAAACTGTTGAGGCTTCAAATTGCTTTTCAGATACCATCTTCTTCCTGTCTAATGGACTTAATGATACTAATTAAGGCATCCTTCATGTTCTCCACTCCCTACATACTCATGTGTTTTGTTATCTCAGCGTTCGACCATTCGTCAACGTCATCCTTTTCTTCAAAGTGCTTAATGTTCTTAGTATTCCTATGGTTACTTTCCTCTTACTCACTCATGACTACTTCATCGTTGGTCATGTATTCAATCTCTTCTTCCCTATCTTCCGAATCATAATCGGACTTGGCGCCAGGTTGGTTAGTATCAAAGTATGAGCAAATTCCCGATTATGGGTCATGGGTTTGGTGTAAATTTTGCGGAAAATAGGTAGGAAGGTATGATTTAGTATTGCTGATGTGGTTCTCATTCACCTTTTTCTCGTATTCCAAGTACTCGGCGATAGTCATATCTTCAATCTTTTTAGGTGTCTGACTTTCTTGCGTCAGCCTAAGATACTGTTCAATTGTGAGATCTTCAATGTAAACCTCATCCATGATGTTTCCTAGAGAATAGGTCGAAGTGAGAAAAGACATAATTGCAAAAATTCAAATTACTACTAATTTTTAGCTCTCTGGCAATGGCACCAAAAACTTGATGCGTATTTTATTTTAAAATATATTTTTACCAAGTTTTAAATTTATAAAACTCGATCTACCTGACAACGCAAGGGGGTGGGGGGGGGGGGGGGGGGGGTTTTATATAAAACATAACGGCAAGAACCCGATCGTGGGTAGTATAGAATGGTAAATCCGAGGTCATCCCAAGAGCTAAGTTGTAATTAGTTTTAATTTGAAATGTTACGTTTATAAAGTGGTTTTTTGATTTGATTTTAAATAAATAACAATAAAATAAATAACTGAAAATTAAAAGAGTTGAAGATATCAAGAGAGAAAACATGCAAACCTAGTTACTTCATTACTGTTGTTATGAAAACGCTTTCCTGTGCAATGTTAAGCTATGGTTTCATTAGTGGTTTCTAAGGTCGATAGACTAGAATGTACATATGCAGTCTATCTTATACTTCCTGCGATTCCAAATCAGTCCCATATCGTCTGGGAGGTAGGTTATCCAGGTTGCAGTGATTATCCTAATTATTCCCAAAACATATCTAATAACCTATGCAGATTATTAACCCCCTCTAAAAGAGTTATTGTGCTTTTTAAGTATATTGAGTGATAAGTGCAGTGACCGGTTAGTTCCTACACTAGGTAATGAGTTAGTGATCCTCCCTAGTACCCGTTGGATCCCATATTGACTAGATAATCTAATAATGCGGCAAGCTAGGTCCAAACCACCCACACTACCAAAACCCAGGGTTACACGATAGTCAAAGAATATCTAATGAAACCATAATCTAACAGGAAACAAACATCATAACAACATTAATTACATAACCAGGCCAGCACTTTAAGTGCTTAGCCGCTCATGGTAACGGTAACATAACAAGAAATAGAAGAAATCATAGATTGAAAACTCGTAATTCTTAGAGTATTCGTATTTGAACAATTAAATACAAAAGTAATTAAAGTGTGATCTCCTTTGGACTCTAGGTGGAATTTTTTGAAGGTTTAAAGCCTTTGTCGCCTCTCCAATTGGTTGTGGAGGAAGTGATTTTGGAATAACTTGAATGAGGCTTTTATTTATAGGTATCGAACCTGTTACGGCATAATAGATAAAGGTGTTATGCCGTAACCTTCTTATACGGCATTCCATATTTAAGCAGTTGTTACGCCGTAACCAGATATGGTGTTATGCCGTAACCTAAAATAACTTTTCATATGGAGTGAGATCTTCCTTCCATATTTTGTGGATCTTCATGGTAGGGGGCGTAACCATAAGCGGTGGTACACCGTAACCCTATCTTGGGTACATTTCCTTCCCAATATTGTATTTACGGCGTAACTAGATATGGTTTGACGCCGTAACCTTATCCTTTATCCTCGTACATGCTTAATTTATGTTACGGTGTAACTATTTTTGGGGTTACACCATAACAATCTTCAAATATTTACACTTTGAGTCTTTTTTCCTTGTATTCTTTTCACTTCCTGCTTTTTCAACCTGAAAAACACAAAATGATAGAAATATCTCATTTTGCGAGTGTTAGTGAAACATTTATAGGTAATATAGGGGGTATTTTGCTATTAAAGAGTATTAAATATTTGATGTTATCACAAATATAAGAAAATTGTATTTACCATTATTAATCTAATCAGAACGTTGGTTTGTTTATTTAGTGCAATGATTACTTATCTCGAGGCGGCATAACATTCTTAAGATAAGGCGGTTACTTCTTCCTTAAACCTAGACACATAGAATTCTGTCATAATTAAATGCATCCGCATAAAGCTTCCTTATTTGCTAATTACAATCTATCCCTTTCTTAGTGATTAAAGCAATGGTGATCTTGTTAAACCCTAGCTCATAGAGACTTTACCTACTTACTGCTTAATGGCAATTCATACACTAGTAGTCCACTAACAAAGTCTTTACCAAATAATCAAGAACGTACTCATTGATCCCAAGGTCACCTGTAGGTCCAACTAAGCTCACAATCAAGGTCAAAGATAGGCTTAATTATGGTCCTATGGGTCTAGATGTATAGATCACTATATGGAGAGCCATCCCGGCATCTAGATACTTGGTTCGTATCACTAGATCCAGTTGAATGATAGTTTGTGTCGCCAACAAAAGAACGTAAACAAGTAAAAACAAATAAACAGAAACAAGCAATCAATGATAAATTAACAATCGGATAAACAAAACAACATCAGATCTTTATAATAATGGCTAATACCCGAAGGTATTAGCCTTCAAACTTCATAATCAATACAAGAGTAATAATTTAGCCAAGATAAACTAACCGAGTTAACGAATGATACTAAAAACTAAATGATTACAAGAGTAAGGTATATTAATAAGTTGTCTCTATGGAGTTAATTACTTGCAAGACCTCTTCTACTCTACTTCTCCTCAAAAAATTGACTTTTATGTTAGGGTATCAGAAAAATATGATTTACACACTTAAAACTCGTATTGAGTTTCTATATATAAGGTCTGAAAAAAGGTCTATATGAACGTAATCAAAATATTGGGATACGGCTATTGGGGGTTTCTTAGAGCTGGGACCAACGTACGATATCTCCAAAATCTTCACATTCTATAACTTGAATATGACATATAGATACTCTAGAAATGCATATTGATCTTGGTTTCCTCGTGGTCTTAGTGATTGTGTAGGCACATATATGCCATATATTCCTTGATGGATACGGCGTATTGGATGTCAGAATCAGTTTTCTTCATATTTCTTTGTTTAAGCTCTAGAATGCGTGTCTTTTAGTTAACTTTCACCAAGTACTGCATAATTACTACAATTCTCAGATACAAACGATTAAGTAACAATTCTTTGCAATAATTATACAAAATGGGTTATTTTCATGGGATAAATGATGCTATATAAGTGCCCCCCCGTTATTGATGTCATCATTATCCCCCCACTATGAATCCTACTTGTCCTCAAGTAGCCTTTTAGAAGTTTAATAAAATTATCCCTAAGGATTTTCGTTAAGCATTTTTTTGATCAATTACAAGTACATAACCAAACACCTCACGAAATAGGAAGATGAAAACACTCAAATCATTCAACTAATCTATGTGTAACATGTAACTAATTTACTTAATTGCTCGATCATGATGAGTATTCTATCATAGGCTTGGTAAGGATACACATCTCCACCACTAGAGCTAAGGAGTAACAAGTGTATAAAGTTTAAAATAGGTTTTTTTATTATAATGCTTAGTGTGGGGGGTTGATCATTCTACAATCTTTCAACCAAAAGTACCACACCACAATGCACTGAAGCACACATACATGGCCTAACGACTGGAATAGACGATTATGTGTTCGATCACATCCCATTCAGTTAACCAAGGTTAGGTATGAAGAAAGATAGAGGAGGGATACTTCTAACTTTCACCAATAGTAATAAACCAACAAGGCAGCTCAGATATGCATACATGGCCATAATGATGGAATAGACATGCATGCTCGTACACATCCTTATTCACGTAAAACCCATGGTTAATGATTAGGAAAGGGAATTAAATTGTTGTTAAATAAAAATTACGAAGCAAATAGATTAGGTCCAAGATACAAGTTGCTAGACACTTTTTCCGACTGTACCATGTAAAAAGACACAACTATTTACACACTCCTAATCATCGATGCAAAAACAAAACCTAGTTGGCGTTCCCGTAACGGTTAACTTCCCAATCATTCCATACTTTACATACTTTTACAAGACAAGTGGCGATATCTACCACTTTATACAAAACTTTACATCATTGATTTATAGACGTATCAACGGAATAGAAAGATCCCTTCATAAGTCTTCCGTCTTTTCTTGCGAACTATTATCTTCAAACTTTCCTCCTCTTTTTTTATGCGAATTGCTAATTTTTTCAATTTTTTTATTTTTTTATCCTAACTACGAAACTCGGTGTAATTTCACCATCTTCACGATCATAATAACTCCGGATAATTCCTTTGATAATTTTTCATTCTTCAGACGTACCAATAATTGTGTTGGTAGTAAAAGTACATGAGTTTTGACTACTTTATACATTCCCATTTGCAATGTGCAAATTTCTTCCCAACCGTACCAAAGACAGAAAATTGACACAAGACTCGAGAAATATATACTTTACACTTTAGGCAGCTAGCAACTGATAAATGGACTTAATCTAACAGGATAGGCCTAAGGGTGTAAAGGTGTAATGAAATGAACAGTTGGTGTAATTCCTAAAGGATTGGCTCTACAGGTTTTTCTAGGGGTATCTTACTCTTAAGATGAGAGTAAACAAAGGTTTATACGGGGATTTAACTAACCAGTGTAGTTAGTTAATAAAACAACATATAAAGGCTTTTTGGTTGTAATCCTAAAAATTTACCAATTTACACAAGTTACTCACTCATCCATAGTATCCATTGTTGTGGGTCTCGAATAGATATACCAAGCAAGTTCTAAAGTCTACAACATCACCGACCACTCAATTTTAATGAAATATGGGTAAACGTTAGAACGGGTTAAGGTTAAATCCTCACAATATCTAATAAGGGTTATGTGTGCAGGTTATGTAACAAGTAATTTTCACAAAAGTATGCTTGATTTTTTTTAATTTGAGCATAATTTAAGCATTTTAATGTGAAAAATAGGACAAGTATGCATTCTAATTCCCATCCCCCCACTTAAATTATACAACGTTACTCGTGTATAATAAAACATTAAAGCGGAATTGCAAGAATTAGAATGAGAAACTCCCTGATAATTTGCTCGGTAGATTCTCCAAGTTGAGTTCATAAGCAAGGATGTATGTTGAACAGCCGTCTTTAGATTTCAAGACTCCAACACTTCTAGATTTCCAGATTGTGGATACTTCACCAACATCGTTGATTTCTTTGCAGCGAGGTCCTATGCAAAAATCTAGGAAAAAACATGCAAATCCTATCTTAGGTATCTTCGTTTAATTAAATAAAGCTTAAAATAAACTGTACAGAGACCAATACGCCGTAATCCATTAACTGGAATACGCCGTATCGAGAAATATGTACAAAGTATCTAAATACGGGTCAGTCTGTTGAATACGCCATATCATGTGCATGAATACGCAGTATTGATAGAACTGACAATAATGTTTAAAGTGCATAAAAATAAAGGACTGATAACAGGTCCAGAACATTAGAATACCCGATGGTATGGAGCGGATACGCCGTATTGATGTCATGGGAGACAGACTCGATAAAAAATAATTAACAATCTGGGTTTGTCTCCCAGAAGCACTTTTCTTTCAGCATCTTTAAGTTAGACCTTTTTCTTCCTATCATCGGCTCTGTTACCATCCAACCTTGTCCATCATGCAATGATTTCTTTGTATGCTCGCATCATCTTCGCTATTACTCGTCAAATCTTCGTATCTTCTTTAACAGCAACAAACACTCAATCTTTGTCCGAATGAATACTTGATCATCTTGAATCTTCTTATATTGCAAACCGGCAACTCATGAGTTTCATTACCACATAACTCATGTCTCTTATTATCTTCATGTTCATTCTCATATTCCCATTCATTACGATCATCGTTGGTATTTTCAAAGTCGTCCCAACTTTTCCAACCTTCATCATTCGATTCAACATCTTTATTGATTAATCCTTCCATGATAGCCTTATTTCTTAAAGCTTATTCTTTTAGCTCGATGTCCTTCAAAGCATCGTACCATTCTAAATGTTAGTAACGGAGTGTATTTCCAATTATGTATGCTCTTGGTAAGTTCCCTCCGTTACAATATCCATCTTCTCTCTAGCTATAGGTAGGCTACTTTGAACATCCATTTTTATAATTAAAGGGCTTATAACAATGCACAACTGGAGTGGGTTCAGTCCATACTCTAGCATCAGTCCATGGTTTTTTGTGTACCCATGGCATGTTTTTGTTCCATTTATAAATCCAATCATCCTTGTATTCGTCATAAGTCTTGAATCCTTCAATATCCTTAGTCAGTAAGTCTGGATCGATTTGTAAAAGATAGTTAAATTCTTTAAAGGCCTTACACATAGGAGTCTCAAAATCAAATACATTAGTGTCGATCTTAAAGACTTCAGCAACTTCATCTTTCATAATCAATCAGAATATTCTCATCCGTGACTTAACGTCAATCATTTCCTCTAATCCAGTAAATCCCTAATGCCTTTTATTGTATAATGAATCATTGTTTGTGTAGTTAAAATTTTTTATAGCTAACCATTCAGTAAATCAACATCAGATGGAATCATACCCCATATCATTATTAGCTTCTATGCGACATGTTGTTGCTCTGATCATCATCTCCATTTAAGTCATATGGGATGTCAGCCATTTCAATCTCATACGTATATAAAACTATTATCATTATGTTTTAATTCGGTTGAATTCAATTGTGAAAAATTTCAAGTGACTATCGCAGTGAGCGAAACATCACACAATCTTAGATCTCAAGTTTCTCGAACTCTCCTTTGATTACATTTGTCATTGTTACTGAAAATAACCACAAAATTATTAGTAGAACCAGTTGGAAAAGGGTGTGTAAAAAATTTTGAGCGTTAAGTTTGAGTACGAAAAACTTCTCTGTTACTGTATCAGATGCTCAATACGCCGTATTCAATGGATCTGAATAGTCGTTATTAGTCTATTAGATAATACCGCTGTATTGATAAGAAAGTTAGATACGCCGTAGCCAATAGAATGGAATACGCCGTTCGGTTTAATCGACCAAAAAGTGTTTGGATGAAAAACAATTAAATAAACAAACAATTAGACTAGCAAATATACAAGCTAAACAATTAAATACAAATATACACGATAATACAAAATATAACACTAACTAAATTATACTAATCTAGGGTTAGATCTAATCTAATTGTTTTAAAAATCAAATATCAAATAAAATCATAATAATTTTCACTCCCGCAACGGCGCCAAAAAACTTGATGTGTCGTTGTTTGGTTGTAATTTTATGGTTTCAAGTTTTAAATTTAAATTTTGGCTGACTTAACCAAAAACAACACTTTTAACGACAGTGTACCCGATCGTGTAGTTTCGTGGTAAGGTATGTGTCGATCACTAAAGCGAGAATAATATTTCAATTTATTAATATTTTTATTTTATCTAAAACTAGTTAATTCTATTCCAATGTATCGAAGTCAATAATTAATATCTAAAATAAGGTGAATACAAACAAACCAACCCACGAATAAAATATAAAATTCTGGAAGCTTCGACATCAAAGGAGACCCCTTCTATAGTCATTTCTGCGAGTCGATTATTTCTGACGAGGTGTGAATTTGAACTTTGATTGACGTATGTAAATCGGGATTTTGATAGATTTAAATTTGGGATTTTGGTTTCTAATTTCAACAAATGAATGCAAAACAGCAAAAGGCAAGCATAATTTAAGGCAAACACGAATGTAAATACAAAAAAACGTTAACGGCTTTAAAAAACAACCCTAAAACCAAAATTTTTAATTTTAACGCCTAGAAAAGCTAAGTATTATTTTTTAAGAGTCCAAATATAAAATAAAATTAAAAAAAAAAGAATTATATTTTTTTGACTTTTATTTAATTTATTATGACTTAAATACACTTTTAATCTAAATTAAATATTAAAAATACTAAACTATTTTAGAAAAATATCAAAACTTCAGGGAAAGTACTTAAGACTATATTAATCCTAGGAAAAATAAAATTGGCCAAACAGCTTATCTCAATAAGCTGTAAAGAAGCTCAAATAAGCTGTGGGTTTATTCTGCCAAAAACCCTTATAAAATTAATGTTGCAAGGAATTTATGAAAAAGTCCAAGGGCGCGTTGGCAGTAGAGATTGGTGTAAAGGCTTGAGTGTGTGAAGGGTGTGAGTACACAGGTTCGAAACCTGTGGCCTTACCTTTTTATAAAACATTTTTATTTGCTATTTTTTTACAAACTTATTTAAAAGCTAAAAACAAGACCTATTTTTGTGAAATGCTTCTTATGAAAAGCTCAAATAAGCTATGATAAAAGATAATTAAGATGACATGAATGACTAAAAAGGTCTTCATAAGCGTATTTTCTTAAACTAATTTTAAGAACAAGCTATTACAAAGCTAAACTTAAAGACAAATAACTAAAAATCCCTTGAATCTATCCTAAAAAGCAGAACTAATACCAAAAATAAACCTTTAAATAAGCTGAGAAGCTCAGATCCCAAATAAGAATTTTTGATTAACTTTGATAACTAAACAGCCTAAGAGGTAACTTTTAAGCTTATTTTTTAAGCACAAAACCAATAAGCCAATGGGAAAAAATCGTCAACAGATGAAGCATAAAAAATTAAGCTTTGAGAATAAGCAAAAATTAAGCAATCTAGATTACTAATAAGCTATAAAATTGCAAATGAAAAAGGTTTTGTTAAGCAGCTTCTATGTTTTTGGTTTTAAGAGATTTTGAAAGAAAAATAGGCAAACTGCAACCCTATTTATAAGCTACTAAATAAGCTTTGATCCTGAAAATAAACTCAAACAGATCAAACTAGAGATGTAAACAACTTGTGCTCTAAAAATCAAATCTTAAAACAAACTTATTCTAATCAAATTATGTTGTTGAAAATTAAGCTTTTAAAACTTGGGAAATGACTCAATGGCTTAGACAGATTTTCTAAATCATTAAACCACAAATGCAATCTGTATAATGCAGTTTAAGTCTAAAATGACACTTATGCAAGACCTTAAAACAACTTTAAAGATGAATCTTAGAAAAAAGCAGTTAAAGAAAAAACTCAGAAGACCACAATTTAAGACTGATTAAGTTAACTTAAACTTAATTGAAAACTAACAGCTTAATAAAATAGATTTATAAGACCTATTTCGAGCTTATTGAATTGTGGGCTTAAGGACCGAAGTGAGGTCAAGCAAGCCTTAACTTGGTAAGGCCGCAGTCCCAAACACCCATTTAAAATTATTTTGTTACCGATTTTAAAAGCTGATCAAACATTTTAAACTCAGATTTTTAAAATTAGTTGACAAACTAATAATATTAAGACTAAATAAGCAAAATCCAATAACTAAAAAGCAATTAACAATAAGCAATCCAAAATAAGCTATTTTGGGCTTTTAGAGACAGATTTAGGTAAAACTTATACAAATGAGATTCAATCAAAAGTAAGCAACAATAAGTAAATAAATAATCTATATTAAGCAGTAATAAGCACTTGACACGTAAAATAAGCAGTTGAATAGAAAATGGAAAGAATAAGCTAATTTAGAATAAAGAAAATGAAACTCACCTTAATTCCTTGTGCTTAAACAAGAAGGTAACAAGTTCGCTTATCTCTAAGCTAGTAGCCCAATAAGCCCTTCCTTTACTGGCTTATCATCCAAGTGCTCAATAATTCAATAAACAGTAATAAAAAGAAATTTCACTTTTAATTAAATACCCTTAAAGTACAATGCTTGGAATATAGAAAATGCTTATAAAAAAGCTTAAAAACAAGAATTGAAATACAAAGCTAGAAAAGAAAAGTAAAGGTGCCTTAATTCTTCAAATACTCCCCTATTATTAGTGGAGTCTGTGTGTGCTTATGTGGGAAATACAAAAAAACCCCAAGGGCCCCCCCTTTTTTTTTTTATTATCAATTCATTCGAAAATTCTGCATGGAAAGTGCTAATCACAACAAAGTCAGGCAATAAAAATTGTATCATCATTTCATTGACTTCCAAACATAACTCGCCGTGTCAATCATCTCTTTTTGTCCAATAGGAGGCTTCCACTTGGGCTGGAGTGTGCCATTAACATGGTGTAGGTGTGGGTGGAAGGTGTTCGTACCATGGAGGGGAGGTTTTGCCTCGTTTATTGGCTTCCGCCTTTTTCAGAATTATTTAATATCTTTCAAAATTGGGGAATAAAGGGAAACAGTTGTTTAGCATTGTAAGACTTAGGGACTAAGAGTAGTCCTTAGGGACAAACGTGAATTAGGGTTATGGGTTAAACAGTTTTGCTATGTGTATGTTGGGCCGGTTTTATTGGTTTTGGGCTTTTGTTGTAATAAAGGCTTTGTATAGATGGCTTAATAGGTTGAATTGGCCCGTTAAACTGGGTTGGGCTGGCCACTAAGATGCCGTACTCCTTGGCTTCAATTTTCCATCTCTTTCCAATCCCTCGAGCTCGTTTTGTCCAGTATTTTTGCCTTGTTTTTGTCTTTTGTGATATCAGTTACCTCCACATGTAACGACTTAACCAAAAACAACACTTTAACGGGCAGTGTACCCGGTCGATGGGAGTTTCATGGTAAGTAGGGTGTCGATCACTAATATTTTGGTTATCTAAACTAAGTTAATTCTATACTATGTTTAACCTATGCTAAACCTATGTTAATCCTAAATCTAACGGATACGAGGGTTTTCAGCCTGAGAGACTTGCACGGGTTTTTAGGTGACTAAAATCAACTTAAGACACTAAAACACACACAATCAAATTAACAAAAGATAAAAGAGCGGTCTAGCCAAATAGAAAACTGTATTAACCATTATTAATCCAATCAGAATGTTGGTTTGTTTACTTAGTGCAATGATTACTTATCTCGAGGCGGCATATCGATCTTAAGACTTATGCGGTACTTCTTCCTAAGACCTAGATACGAAGAATTCTGTCACAATTAAACGTATTCGCATAAAGCATCATTATTTGTTGATTATAATCTATCTTAGGGATTAAAGCAATGGTGATCTTGTTAAACCCTAGCTCATTGAGACTTTACCCACTTACTGCTTAAAGGCAATTCATACACTAGTAGTTCACTAACCAAGTCTTTACCAATTAATTGAGAACGTACTCGTTGATCCAAAAGGTCACATGTCGGTCCAACTAAGCTCACAATTTAAGGGCAAAGATAAGTTTTTATTTGTGATCCTATTGGTCTAGATGTATAAATCACTATATAGAGAGCTATCCCGGCATCTAGATTACTTGGTCCGTATCACTAGATCCCATTGAATGATAGGTCGCATACAAAAGCACGTAAACAAGTATAAATTGATAAACATAAACAAGCAATCAAAGATAAATTAAGCAATCGAGATAAACAAACCAAACATGTACAGCATGCTTTCATAATAATGTCTAACATCCAAAGGTGTTAGCCTTCAAACGTCATAATCAATACAAGAGTAATAATTTAGCCAAGGTAAACTAACCGAGTTAACGAATGATACCAAAAACTAAACGATTACAAGAGTATAGGAGATTACAAGGTGTTCCTATGAAATTAATTACGTTGCAAGACCTCTTATGCTCTTCTTCTCCTCCAAAAATCAACTTTTACGGTTTAGGTATCGAAAATATGATTTAGCACACTTAAACCCTCGTTTTGATGTTTTCCTATTATAAGGTCTGGAAAAAGGTCAATACGGCGTATCGAAAGGCTTTGATACGGCGTATTGGGGGTTTCTTGGAGTAGGGACCACGTTCGATATCTTCCAGAATATTTTATTTCCATAGCTTGAATACGGCGTATTGGTCTTCCCTGGATACGGCGTATTGATCTTGTTTCCTTCGTGGTCTTTTGTGAAGTGCAGGCACAGATACGCCGTATCTTCCTTGATGGATATGGCTTATTGGTTGTCAGAACATTAATCTTCAATGTATTCGTTTAAGCTTCAGAATGCGTGCCTTTTTGCTAATCTTCACCAAGTACTCCATAATTATTGCAATTCTCAAATAGAAACGATTAAGTAACAATTCTTTGCAATAATTATATAAAATGGGTTATTTTCATGGGATAAATGATGCTATAAAAGTAACGTTATTTGATGTCATCAAATATCCCCCACTTGAATCCTACTTGTCCTCAAGTAGCCTTTAGAAGTTTATGAAAATATATCTCTAAGGATTTTTTTTCGGCTAAGCATTTATTTGATCTATTACAAGTACACAACCAAACACCTCACGAAATAGGAAGATGAAAACACTCAAATCACTCAACTAATATATGTGGTAACATGTAACTAATTCGCTCAATTACTCGGTCGTGATGAGTATTCTAACATAGGCTTGGTAAGGATACACTTCTCCACCACTAAAGCTAAGGAGTAACAAGTTTATAAAGGTAAAATGGGTTTTTATAATAAGGCATAGGATTGATAATTCTACAATCTTTCACCAAAAGTTCCACACCAACAAGGAAGCTGAAGCACACATACATGGCCGTAACGACAAAATAGACATGTGTGTTCGATCACATCCTCATTTGAGTTTAACCAAGAGTTAGGATGAAGAATGATATAGAGTAGGGATCTTCTAACTTTCACCAATAGTAATAAACCAACAAGGCAGCTGAATCATGCAATACGACATTCCTGTCAACTTTTAAGTTTTGGACCGAGACCTTGGTACGAGACGAATAAGGGCTAAAACAGCCCGCAAACATTTTCGAACAATTACGACGCTGGACACACAAAACAATTAATTGTTTTTAATTATCAGTATTTTTTAATAAAAAATATTAAATAAATTGCATCATTTTAATTAAAAGCGTTGCGGATAACGCGAATACTCGAGTTGAAATCCAATTTTTATTTCGAATAAGACGAAACCGGTTCACAAAATGGATAACAGATATTTTATTAAATATTATAAAATATTTATGAAACATTATCAAGTAAATACTCCATTATTTTCAGAAAAAAATGATTACGGAAAACAAATGGCGCAAGTTTCAAAGATTTGAATAGTCCGTTAGGTCGCTCAACTGAGGTCCCGAACCGTTTTTATAAAAAAAACTATATTAAAAAGTTACACTTTAAACCTCAAACTATTTCAAAGAGGCATTTTAATATAAGTTTTAATATTTATAAAAATTTTTATATACCTCTTTTTCATTCTATCTTATAATTCTACACACACTCTTCCCTAAAAATATCTTCTCACATCCATTTGACGGCCGCCGGCACCACTTCTCCGGCAGCGTCTCCACCGCGCCGCCGCCGGGAATAATTTTACGGTCGGGTTTTTCCGGCGAGCGTTCAACATTGCTCTCCTGTCACCGATCTATACTATCCACCCACTTACTCTGCGGCCAACGCGCACTTCGGAAGCTTTCACCGCCGCTGCCACCATGATTATTCTACCACCATCATCATCCTCGTCTTCACCCCAACATCACCACGCCATCAACCACCGAGACCACCACCCAAGGGTGCGTCCGGTTTGGTTATAACAGCAGCAGGGGGGGTGTTCGTTTGGTTTGTGGGTTTACAACACTTAGGGCGCGTTTGGTTTCGTGGTATATCACCACCGGGTGCGTCGGTTTGGGTATAACAGCCGAAGAAGTTGGGTCCGGGTATAGCACCACAAGGGTGGTTGTTCGTTGGCTGCCTCCCCACCGGAAACACCACCACAACCGCCACCTCCCAAGGGTGCGTTTGTTTAGGGGTGTTTGTTTGGCTGTTATAAACAGCCGTGGGGAGGGGGTGTTTGTTTGTTTGGTTGTTCGGTGCAAGGCAGCCGCAGGGGGGAGGGGTGTCGGGTCGGGCTGTGGGACAGCCAGGGTCGCGTTGGGTTTAGCAGCTAGGGGTGTACGTTATGAGTGGTGTGGTTGGGTTATGTGCTAACAGTCGGGGACCAGCCGGGGGGTTGGGCTGTCGGGATGGGTTAGCAGCTAGGGGTGTTTGATTGTGGGTTGGTCGGGGTTGTTGTGGTAAACGCCGGGTATTAAAAACCGCGTCGAGGGTTCGTTTTTTGGTGAGTTTATTTATCGGTAATTTAGTTGAGTGCGTATGGGTTGTCGCAGCACTAGGAGGGGTGCGTGTGGTTGATGTAGCTCCAAAGAGGCATGTTTGTTTTGTGGGTTGCACTGGATTAGGGTGCGTTTGTTTTGACAGCCCGCAAGGGGCGTTTGGCTGTTGGGTTAGCAAAATATAAATCAAAAAATATCGGGTGTGTTTGCTTCGGTTTAAGACAACAAGTAGTGCGTATGGTTCAACGAAACGACGAGTTTGTCGGGTTATATTATCAAATCGACAAATAAAAATAACATTACAGTTTTAAAAAATTTTAAAACTGGTTAACAATCATTTGGTGGTTTTTAAATGTTAAATAAATTATAATATGATTAGTGAGTTAAGAGAATTAAACATATAAAATATATATTCAAATTTTAAAGTTGCTAGACACTTTTTCCTGACCGTTACCATGAAAAAGACACAACTATTTACACACGTCTTGATCATAGATAAAAAATAACAACCTGAGTTGGCGTTACCGTAACGGTCGACTTCTCAATCATCCCATACTTTACATACTTTTACAAGATAAGTGGCGATATCTACCACTTTATATAAAACTTTACATCGTTGACTTATAAGACGTATCAACGAATAATCGATCCTTCATATAATTCCATCGGTCTTTGCTTTTACGAAACTATTATCATCGAAACTCGGTGTAATTTCACCAACTTTACGATTATCTTCCCAATCCTCTTTTTTGTTGCGATTTTTCTAATTTTTTCATTTTTTCCACATATACTAACTACGAAACTCGCTGTAATTTCACCAACTTTACGATTATCTTCCCAATCCTCTTTTTTGTTGCGATTTTTCTAATTTTTTCATTTTTTCCACATATACTAACTACGAAACTCGCTGTAATTTCACCAACTTCACGATCATAATAACTCCGGATAATTCCTTCGATAATTCTTCATTCTTCGGACGTACCAATAATTGTGTTGGTAGTAAAAATACATGAGTTTTGACTACTTTATACATTCCCATTTGCAATGTGCAAATTTCTTCTCAACCGTACCAACGATAAAAAAATTGATACAAGACTCGGGAAATACATACTTTACACTTTTAGCAACTAGCAACTGATAAATAGACTTAATCTAACAAGGTAGGCTAAGGTGTAAAGGTATAACGAAACAAACAGTTGATGTTATTCCTAAAGGATTGGTTGTATTGGTTTTTCTAGGGGTATCTTACTCTTATAATAAGAGTAAACAAAGGGTTTATACGGGATTTAACTAACCAGTGTAGTTAGTTAATAAAACAACATATATAGGCTTTTTGGTTGTAATCTTAAAAGTTACTCCATCTAAATCCATAGTACTCATTATTATGGTCTCGAATAGATATACCAAGCCAAGTTCTAAAGTCTACAATATCACCGGCATATTTTGTAGAATTTAGGTAAACATTTAGAAACAGATAAGGTTACATCCTCACAACATCTAATAAGGGTTATTGTATGCGGGTTATGTATCAAGTAATTTTACAAAAGTATGCTTAATTTTTTTTTAAAATTTGAGCATAATTTAAGCATTTTGATGTGAAAAATAGGACAAGTATGCATTCTAATTCCCATCCCTCCACTTGAATTATACAACGTCCTCGTTGTATAGATAAAACATTAAAAACGGGAATTAAAAGAATTAGAATGAGAAACTCCCCTGATATTTCGCTCGGTAGATTCTCCAAGTTGAGTTTATGAGCAAGAATGTGTGTTGTAAATGCGTCTGAATTCCAGCATGACTACAACACACATAGGATTCCAGATGATTGATACTTCACCAACTTTGTCGATTTCTTTGCAGCGAGGTCCTATGCAAAATATAGGAAAAACATGCAAAAATCCTATCTCGGTACCTACGGTTAATTATAAATAAACTAAACAAACTGTACAGGAGACCAATACGCCGTATCCATAAATTAGAATACGCCGTATTGAGAAACCTGTAAAAAGTATCTAAATACGGGCCAGTCTGCAAAATACGCCATATCATGTGCATGAATACGCCGTATTTCCAGAACTGAGAATAATGTTTTAAAGTGCATAAAAGTAAAGGATTGATAACGTCCAGATATTCAATACGCCGTATGGTATGGAGCGGATACGCCATATTGATGTCTGGGAAGACAGACTCGATAAAAATAAATAACAATTCGAGTTGTCTCCCGGGAAGCACTTTTGTTTCAGCTAGTCTTTAAGTTAGACTTTTCCTTCCAGCTTCCTTCATTCCATCTCATGCACGCTTATGTGCCCGCGTGTGAGCCATTCTTCCATCTCCGCATCTCAGACATATTCGGGTCCTAAGTTCAAGACCCCCTTGTAGAAACTTTTGAGCTTTTGGTATGGATGTGAGATTCCATTCAGCTTATCATGCACACTCACCTTTAGTAACGGCTTGATCTTGTTGCATTGGGCATTGGATAGATGTTTAAACCTTGGATGTGATCGCGCCATTTGGTAAGTCACGTTATCACTACCATTGTGGATGGTGATTAACCCATCAAACCTTCTTGCTTCCACACATGAAGCTTTGCAGAACGGTTCTCCAAGAATAATATCTCCCATGTCTTGATCTCGGTAGCCATCCATATTTTCCACTACTACAAAATGAGTTACAACAGAAAAATTTCCGACAAAAATAGGTACATTCATAAAAGTTCCGACTACGTTCTTTCCTTTGTATTCAACTTCGTCCTTCATTATAAAATTATAGAACTCCCTAGACATCACATTAACGGACAAAATTGGGAAAAAAATTAGCATTTACATGTTCGAAACCTATCATGCACGAAAATCTTAAGTTGTAGGCACAATCAATATGGATCTTCTGGTCAAAGTCACAAAAACTAGGGTACTCGTTAAAACTTTCATTATTCCTAGTCTTGATTATGTCAATCATGGGATCATCAATTACCTCACCTTCCTTAATGGTGGGCATCAAATCATCAACTTGATCTCTCCTAAGTTCTATTGGTACATTAAGATCATTCAATTCGATGTAATCTTCATACAAAGGGTCTAATGATCTATTTAACACCAAAGTCTCTCCCATTAGCCTAGCTTCTAAATCAAGTTCCATTCTTTCTCTTAAGCTTAACATGTAGACCCTCTTAATCAAACTACTAGCAGGTTTAACACTTTTAAAACTATTTTTCTCATCCCCACCCTTAACGTAATCTTTTTTTTGAACACATCAATCTTAGCGTGGGCGGTAGACAAAAATGGTCTTCCGAGGATCAAGGACACTTTGACATCCTCGGGCATATCAAGAATTATAAAGTCTATAGAGAAAATAAATTTACCAATACCTACTAGCACGTTTTCAGCAATTCCTTTTGGATATTTTAACAGTCATATCTGCTAATTCAACTGTCAACTTAGTGTGAGCTAATTCGCCTAAACCTAAGTTAAGGTAGGTCGAGAGAGGCATGACATTTACGCTAGCTCCTAAGTCAGCAAGGGCATTATCAAAGCAAAGGTAAAGTGAAACTTCCTGGGTTTTTCTCCTTTCGGGGTATGGAATTATCGATATGTGAAGCTCCATATGAGTAAGCTTCCAAGAATTGCGGTCCATATGATCCCTTCTTTTCTTCACAGTAGTAATCATTCAAACGACTTGGAAACGTGATTGTTGTTTGTCTTGACTCGAACATTAGTCTTTTGTTCTGTGAGGTGGATACGGCGTATTGGGGTGATCCAATATGGCGTATCGGGTTTGAATCAGCTTTAGCAATGGTTGAGATCGACTTGACATGATCTCTCGGGTTGGCTTCAGTAGAGCTAGGTAGGCTTCCAAATCCTCTTTCCTGTAACCTTGCTTATTTGCCCGATTTGAATCTCCAAAGTTTTAATCGAAGCTCCTTGGTTTCGTACTGCAGCATCCGTCAAAGCTCGGATTTCTTTAATCATGTTGGAGTTTTCTTCATGTCTTTTCGCTGATTCACTCATAAACTTGCTCAAGGTTTCTTCCATAGATTGTCTTCGTTCTTGATACGAAGGGTTTGCATTGTTCCTTTGGTAGAATCCTGGAGTTGCTGCTCTATATCCCCCTCCTTGGAAAGGTCCACCAAACTGAGTGTAGTAAGCTTCTTCGAGGGTTTTACTTTCTTCCTTGAGTGGGCAATCTTTGGTGTGGTGGGGTCCTTTACATTGTTCACATCCTACTTAAGCAACATAAACCTTTTCATTCACCTTCTTGATTTCCCTTCCAAGATTATTGAGTTGAGCTTGAATTGCAGCCAATACATCAGAAGTTTCAGTACTTCTTGTCCTAGATGTTCCATTGTGCCATTTTTGAGAGTATTCAGCCATTTATTGGATGGATACTTTTGTATCGGCAACAATCTTAGATGGTATGACACCTTTTGAATCAAGAATTTGTCTAGTTGGAACATCCAATCAATTATAAAACAAGATTACCTCCTACATCTTCGTTAAATAGTGTTGAGGACACTTCATCAAGAGTTCTTTAAATCGCTCTCATGCTTGATAAAGGGTTTCATCAGGTTCTTGCTGAAAGTTGTTGATCTCCTCCATTTTTTTCGCAGTATGAGCAAGTGGGCAATATTTGCTTAGAAACTTTGTCTTAAGATCTTCCCAAGTTGTGATTGAACCATATGGTTTGTTTCTTAGCCAACGACTCACGGCTCTAGTTAGGGACATAGTAAAGGCTCTAAGCATCACTTGGTCTTGAGTTATATTGGGGATATGAAATAAATCGACAATCTCAAGGACTTTCTCAATGTGTTCGTTCACATCTTCATGATCCGGACCGCTGAATGTGTTTTCTTTTAGTTCCTTAAGAAATTGGCCTTTTAGTTCAAAGCTATCTTTGTCATCGATTTTAGGCCTAGCAATTCCCAATCCATAGTCAACTCGGGTTTTGCTCATGTATTGTTCCATGGTTTTCGCCATTGTTTCCGCAACTTCTTCCTCATATTTTCTTCTAAATTGGAAAATAGATCTATGGGTGTCCTTGATTCGTCAAGACTTAGTGTCTTGAAAAGTTTCCTAGATGATCGAAATTCTCATTCCA